>RJWJ010034246.1:0-17422 GCA_004363605.1 Indri indri | reverse complement strand
TTGTTAACAAGAGGCCTTCATTTCACTCCATACGAGGAACTCAACAGGCTGTTTAAGTTTCCTGGGAACATGATGGCATTCTTGCCCCAGTCTCAGTGATCTAGGAGATACCAAGACAGAGTAGTGATTCCATTTATGCTTAGACTTGACAGTCATGCATCACCACTTCTAACATATTCTGTTCGTTAGAACTGAGCCACTACATTCAGCTTACAATCAGGGTAGAATAATTAGGTTCAGTTTTTTGAAGGAGGAATGCCAAAGTATTATGAACATATTTTAAAACCCCAATAGTCCTTTTACTGAGAAAAAGTTATATATACATTTTTTGACTATTAAAAGTACACTCACTCCCAATACCACCAAAATTCTCATTCTTGTAGAGCACAAGTTCCAGCAGCCTGTCAACTATGTCAGGTCCAGGTGCAAGATGAAACTCAACAGAACTAATTTCTCAAGTACAGATCCTTGAATGTAATTCCTCTGCATAGGGTGATATGTGACCTACAAAAAGAAAGTTACCTCTCTTCCAATTTTAATACACAATGGCTGTACATGAGATAATTGCTATCAACATTCCTGTCCAAAGTATCGGGTAAAACAGGATGCACACAGAAGTCCACATCAATCTTGAAATTTAGCTTGATGTGTGTAGGCGTCCCCCCCCACTTTTTTTTGTTAGGGCTGAGTCTCATTCTGTCGCCCCAGCTAGAGCGCGGTGGCATAGTCACAGCTCACAGCAGTCTCAAACCTCACCTGGGCTCAAGTGATCTTCCTTCTGCCTCAGACTTCCGAGTAGCTGGGACTACAGGCATGCCACCACACCTGGCTAATTTTTTCTATTTTTAGTAGAGATGGGGTTTCACTCTTTCTCAGACTGGTCTCCAACTCCTGAGCTCAAGCAATCCTCCTGCCTTGGCCTGCCAGAGTGCTAGGATTACAAGCGTGAGCCACTGCGCCTGCCCAGCCCTTCCTTGGTTAGGACACAAGACCTTGAAATCTTTTTTCACTGCTCTTAATTTTATCCTCTGAGCACTTTTTTCAACTCTCTATATCTTCCTTTTCCGTTAAAATTACCCCATGTATTTGTCAGTATGTTTTCTGCTCATAGAAGTTTGAGTGTTCAAACATCATGGGTTTTATTTATTTTTTGTATATATTCTGTGTCTGTACAGTTTCTTTACTCTTTGTCATTTTCTGTTGCAGTGGCTGGTATTTTTGCCTGTATTATTATCTTAGATTATGTCAGTCTCCTATGAATCTTACTGAAGTTCTGTAAATTGAGCAAATTTGCAAGCATAAATCTCTTTTTTTTTTCAGCATATTATGAGGGTACAGATGTTTAGGTTACGTATGTTGCCCTTGCCCCCCCTCCACCCCCCCAAGTCCAAGTTTCAAGCATGTCCATCTCTTGGATGGTGCTCATTGCACTCTTTGTGTATACATATATCCGTCCCCTCCTCCTACTCCTCACTGCCCAACATCCAATAGATGTTATTCTTATATGTACACTTATGTGTTGATCAGTTAATACCAATTCGATGGTGAGTACATGTGGTGCTTGTTTTTCCATTCTTGGGATACTTCACTTAGTAGAATGCATTCCGGCTCTATCCAGGAGTATACAAGAGGTGCTATATCACCATTGTTTCTTAAAGCTGAATAGTACTCCATGGTATACATATACCACATTTTATTAATCCACTCATGTATTGATGGACACTTGGGTTGTTGCCACATCTTTGCAATTGTGAATTGAGCTGCTATAAACATTTGGGTGCAGGTGTCTTTCTTACAGAGTATCATTTGTTCTTTTGGGTAGATGCCCAGTAATGGGATTGCTGGATCAAATGGTAATTCTACTTGCATCTCTTTAAGGTATCTCCATATGGCTTTCCACAGAGGTTGCACTAGTTTGCAGTCCCACCAGCAGTGTATGAGTGTTCGTATCTCTCCGCATCCACGCCAACATTAATTGTTTTGGGACTTTTTAATAGAGGCCAGTCTCACTGGAGAGAAGTGATATCTCGTTGTGGTTTTGATTTGCATTTCCCTGATGATTAGAGATGTTGAGCATTTTTTCATATGTTTTGGGGCCATTATTCTGTCTTCTTTTGAAAAGTTTCCATTCATGTCCTTTGACCACTTTTTAATAGGGCTGTTTGATTTTTTCTTGTTGATTTTCCTGAGTTCTGAGTAGATTCTAGTCATCAGCCATTTATCGGATTGGTAGCATGCAAAAAATTTTCTCCCATTCTGTAGGTTGTCTGTTTGCTCTTAGAATTTTCATCCCACCTGACTCCCTCAGGCAACATCTAAGGAGAGTCACATAAGAGATCTTGTATCAACATGGGATTAAAGGGGAAAAGCCCAAGTTGGTTTTTCATAAGAGTTATTATATTAGGTATGTGAAAACAAAATAGACAGCTACACTGAAGCCTCCCTTGGAAGTAACCTTGAAAGACTGGGGTGAAAAAAATTCTCTGAATAAACAGAGCATTAGACAATGCGTTTGGCTTGCATTTTATGCTGAAGGACAAATAACTAACGTTAGACTCACAGGCAGGAGAGTTTAGACATAGGCACATAGTAGTGGACACAAAGTGTTAAATCTTTGTATGACAAATTAACACTTGCCAAAGAGCATCTATCATGGAAAAGGCACTCTTAGCCAGCCTCTGTTATCTTCTATTACAGTTTTAGCATAATGGATGCATGAACAAATCTGCCCCAGTATCAAAGATAGAGACTATCTATGGGGTCCTGCGATATGATCTCTCAATCATGAAGGCTGATCTAGTTTGCCATTGCCAATCAGCCAGTATTCAAGCAAACAAGATCTGTGTTGAGCCTCTGTGCTGACACCAGTCCTCAAGGGTTTTAAACAACTAATGTGACTAAATTGTGCTTTTTTTTAAGTACCAATAATTTATTTTGGACAAATACTGTAGAAACTTATTCCGGATAAAAGCTTGCCTTTTGTGCCAACTGGGCCTCAGCTAACATCACTGTCTTGAGCCATAAGATTCCCCTATCTCCCCTCGTGAGACTGACCCCCCAGTACTGAACATCAGACTGAATAAACCACTTTACTGTAAAGGAATTGCGCTAATAGGGACATGTCATGGGTTCCAGGCGTATCGCATACCACACCACCAAAAACCTTCCCGCCTTATAGAGCAGGGGAACAACCTGATGAAGGCACAGGTTAAGTGCATCCCAGAGGAAACAATCTGTGAGGATGGGTTATAAACCTCCAGGAAAATATATTACATATATTTTTTTACATATATATAGGATATATATGCGTAAATATACATATATATATTATATATATACATACGCATGCAAGCAAGTACCATATTTGGTTCCATGTCCCTGGTAAGAAGACTATGATTCTAGGATACAAGGAATTAAAATAGGTTGTTACTAATCTTCACTTCCAGTGGTGCAACTGGGGGCTTTATGTTTCCTCTTATTGCGATTGTGGACTGTGTAGAGTTGGCATTACTCATCCTGAGAGGGGGCAAATTCTCTCTAGTGTGCACAGCAATGATTGAACTTTAGCTATGGCTACCACCTGGCTATTTGGGGTTTCTTGTGTATGGGGAACAAAAGATAAGAGTCATTACTTTAAAGGTTCCATTGGCTCTGTTCAGCAGGAGGAGTTAGAAGTTGCTCTTATATATCAGAGTGTGGGAAGGAGTATGTGGAGAGCCAAGGTGATTCATTTGGGCTCTCCCTGTAGTGTACATCTGTTACTGTGACTGGAAACATGTCCCAAACCTATCAGAGAAAGTAATGATTATTAAGAACTAGACACCTGATAGTGAGAGTATGAATCACACCGTCAAGTAAACTAGAAAGACTAACAGTAATAGGAGCTAACGCTGAAGGGTTTTTAGTATGTGCAGTGCAGAAGTAAGATGATGAGTACCTGCTGTGGTCCCAAGACCAATAGTAAGGATAAGGACTATAGCACATCCTATTAACCTGCCTTTTTAAAATTTCCCCTCAGGAAGGGAGGCCCACTAGAGTCCAGGAAATGCTGCTCCCCTAAATTACCTGGAGATAGAGATCCACTCAGCACAAGTGGTGGACTGGGTCAAACATAGAAATGCACCACTCAGATCCTCTTTGTGAAAATGACTGACTGCACAGATGCTCCATTATTGCCTTTCTTGGTTGCAGAGCCATGCTCTTTTCAGGGCAAGCTATATTCAGTGACTTGACAAGAGAAAGACTTGCTCATTGCAGCCTAAAACTGGGAACCTCTGAAGAGGAAGATTTATTCCAGAATACCCTTTACTTTTGCCTAAAATTCTTTGAGGTCTATATTGTAGTCCTACTTACTCACATTGTGCAGGATGGACGTCCCCATTCAATAGCTAAGATTCAATTCTGCACACAAAAATTTGTTAGAGATCAAACACAGCAGGACCTAAAATATTCTTGAAATATAAGCACTGTGTGGAAAGAAAATACACTAATTATTTTATCTCTGTTTATCATATCAAGAGTCAAATCTAAAGAATCCAATACTTAATGTTTTACATTTATTTATTCAACAAATATTGTTAATCATGCACTTTTCATCAGGCATTTATTCTATGGGATGGAGATACAGAAGAGAACAAAATAGATCAATTATTTTTGCTTTAATAGTACTTGGAGTGCAATGGAAAATATAAAATAATACAATATGTATGTATAGGCAAATTAATATTAAATAAGGAAAACAAAGCATGGTAAGAGGACATGGTAGAAACTTGTATAAGGTACTCAAAGACAAACAGTCTATGCAAAAAGAGCTTCTTAAGTAAATGTCACAAAGAAGAAGTGATCTGGTAAGAAACTGAGAAAATATAAGATGGGTACTAGGAAGGAGCAGTCAGGTCACCTAGGATACCAGCAGTCCCCAACCTTTTTGGCACCAGGGACTGGTTTCACGGAAGACCATTTTTCCACAAGCAGAGCGTGGGGGAATGGGGTGTTGTGGATAGGGGGGGAGTGGTGCAGGGTTCAGGCAGTGATATATGGCCCATTTCCTAACAGGCCATGGACCAGTACTGGGCCACAGCCTGGGGTTGGGTCCCCAGATGTAGACTATTGTACAAATTTTACTCGGAGAAGAGGGCTTTCAGGAATAACAGTACTACCAAACTAATATAGAGGTAATGCCCTAGACAAGCAGTTCCCCAACATTTTTGATACCAGGGACCAGTTTCATGGAAGACCATTTTTCCATGGACTGGGGGTTCAGTGGGGATGGTTTCAGGATGATTCAAGTTCATTACATTTATTATGCAGTCAAACCTCTTTGCCAATGATAATCTATATTTGAGGCAACTCCCCAGCGCTAGCATCACCACCTCAGCTTCACCTCAGATCACCAGGTATTAGATTCTCATAAGGAGCACACAACCTGGATCCCACATGTGCAGCTTACAGTAGGGTTCTCATTCCTGTGAGAAGCTAATGCCACTGCTCATCTGACAGGAGGCAGAGCTTATGTGGTGATGCCCGCAATGGGGAGTGGCTGTAAATACAAATGAAGCCTCACTTGTTTGTCTGCCACTCACCTGGTGCTGTGTGACCTGGTTCCTAATAGGGCATGGACTGGTGCCTGTCCTCTGCCTGGGGATTGGGGACTGCAGCCCTAGACAATCATTAAAACCATCATTCTAAAATATCTTCCAAATGGAGACACTAACAGAATCAACACCTTGGCGAACATGGGGGCAGGGGAGAGGGAGGTAGGTGAAGAGCAAAACAAGACATGAATCCTGATTTCCACTTTTCCCCAACCTTGCCTGGGGTACAGTATGGAATGATTGTGCAAAATATAATTGGAAGAGTTAACCTTCACCAACCTCGGATAGCTCAGCTTATTTGGGGGCAGAGGGGTAAGGGATGAAAGAAAGATATTTCTGAGCCACACTTAGGGTATATGAAGCTCTTAGAAATTATTATTAGTATTATGATTTTTTTGGAGGGTGCTATCTATACAAATGATTTGATTCTTCCAAATCTGTCAGCACCTTTCGGTCAGTGCAATCTCTTGATTTTTTGAAAAAACAGAAAATACCATACCATCTAGGAGTTGGAATTTGTTCACCAGGCCACCTGCCAAGAACTAGGGCCTGCAGGACAACAACAAAGATGAAGTAAGTATTGGAAGCTTCTTAGAACGACTGGGTGATCTTTCATTCATAGTGGAGGACCAGACAATATCAAAGGGAGAAACGAGGACTGGGCCCCACATCAATCACAATCTGGGCTTGAAGTATGTCACATAGATAGTATTGTTGGTTCTGGCTGTTCTCAAATACAAGTGGGAAACTCAGTTTCAAGCGTGTAGATATAGTATCTGGCATTCTTGAGGGATCAAGTCCAGTCTGGAAGTGTCCTATTTAGATGACATGGCCTAAATTGTCAGGTCCAGGAACCGATGGGGAGCATACAAAATACCGAGGAGGGCTCTCCAAAGTATGAGAACTGTAAGGCCTGGGGCCTGAGGAAAAGGGCTTGCTTACCTGGGTCTAAGGACAATAATGCTCTCAAGGCTTGGTCAGTTTTCAAGCAGTATGGATGCTGAAACAAATGCTACCAGGCTTTCTCTGTGACATGCTTTAGTGAAGAGTGATGTGGCCCCATAATGCTGGTTAGATGGAAGAAGTAGCCTGCAGAGACCAAAGTGAATCCAAATTACTGAGGGACCTCTGCCAGATCTTAACCAAATTGTGAAAAAACCCCAGCTCATCTGTTGTATCAAATGTACACTGCATTTAAAAACACATCATGGTCAGAAGACTAATTGGGTTCCCAGAGGCCATTATTCCAGCAACCGCAGCCCCCTGACTCAATAGGGGTCTTAACAAGATTTATAGGACCCTTCATTTTATACACTGGTTGGGAGAAAAATCTCCACCAGTCTTTAGCATTTCTCTATAATTGTACTGATTTCCCTATGTTCTAAATTACCTTCTCAAGGTTGCATGAATAGTGAACTACCTTGGAAGATAAGGATTGTGTTTACATTTCTATCCAATACTTTCATCATTTTTGCTTTTGTAAAAAATAAAATTAAGCCCAAATTTTCTGATTCCCGGTAGAGAAAAACATAGTATATCAAGAAGCTCTTCATATTTTTCCTCATTTTCCTTGCCAAGTGGAAAAACAGGAAACTCATAACACTCAGAGAATGTGCTTGTCTGCTTTTGTCCTTGAACCTTCAATTTGAAAGCTTTCTGTAATTTAAACTCATGTTCCTACAAACCTTAAGTATAGCACACCCTCCTTCAACCTCTCAATTTTTCCATTGAAATAGATTTTCCTTTTGTGGTAACAGAAATAACCAACAATAGAAATATAATACCCTTAACAATATTTCTGATTACAGGCACTGCATTAAAAAATTTACTTAATTGCTACATTTAACACTAAAACAACCTCATGAGGTAGATAGTATAAATTGAAGTGTCTAATTTACTGATTGTGTAAATAAGGACTGAAGAGATTGGATATCTTCACTGTCATTGTTATACTGTGCTTTTCTTGTTTGTTTTTACGATAGGGCTTAAGGTTTCTAATAATATATTCACCAATATGCTCTACTGCCTCATTCTGTATCTGAACACGTGGCTTTTCCCCTTTGTAAGGAGCTTGGAATATCAGTTTATTGGCTGTAATTTCTGTTCTAGTTTATGGATTCAGCTGTCGAGGGCTCTGAGATGTAAACAAAAGTTAGGTTTCTTGACTTAAGGAGTTAATGCTCTAATATGAAAAGTTAAGTATAGAGTGGAAAAATAATATCCATTTTGGTGCAAGTCAGAGAAAACTATTTAAAAATTTTATCATCATTGTATTTATTTATGGCAGCTGCAGCAACTAAGTGGCAAATGGATGCTGGGTTTTATACTTTATGTATTTAACCTTTCTCAGGGTCCTATGATTTGGGTTTCTAAATACCTTGGATGTTAGAATAAACATGCCGCTTTATGTCTGAGAAATCGTAGCCAAAATGTTCAACTTTAATTTTACATTTACTTATAAAATTGGAATAGGCTTTTCTGTTGTACATTCAGATTAATTTGACTGATAGAGGAAATCTGTTCAATCATTGCACTGAAGCTGTTTCCAGCATAATATTAAGGATATTTCAAACAGCAGGTTTCTAAGTTACTTACACTATCTTTTTAACCTCAATAGAGATATTTAGTAATTAAGACAATGTGGATTTAATAATATATAATTCTCAGAAAGCATATAGATCGATCAATCATCAATCAGAACATAAGGTCCAGAAATATACTCATACTTTACGGTTAATTGAGTTTTGACAAGGGAGCCAAGGTAATTCAATGGAGGTGGATGATAGCATCTTCAACAAAAAGTGCTGAATATTAGACACCCATTTTTTTTAACATAATAAACTTCAAACTTTACTTCACACAATATACAAAACTTAACTCAATGTATACTTAAATGTAAGAGCTAACTGTATAAACCTTTCAGTAAATAATCATAGAAAATTTTTGTGATGTCACAGTAGGCAAACAATTATCAGATATGAAAAAGAAACAAAATTTTAAAAGATAAATTGTATTTTATTTTGTCAGCTACTAAAACTATTTTTATTCAAATGATACTTTCAAGAAAATCAAAAGGTAAATGACAAATTGAGAGAAATAATTATGTATTTATTTTTATTGATACATAATACTTGTACATATGGGGTACATGTGGTATTTTGTTACATAAGATGTGTAATGATCAAATCAGTATATTTGGTGTATCCATCACCTTAAGTATTTATCATTTCTATGTGTTGGAAACATTTCAAGTCTTCTCTTCTAGCTATTTTGAAATATATAATACATTGTTAACTATAGCCACCCTAATTTGCTATGGAACATTAGGACTTATTCCTTCTGTCTAACTGTATGTTTGTACCCATCAATCAACCTCTCTTCATCCCTCCACTGACCCACATACCCTTCCCGGCCTCTGGTATCTATCATTCTACTTTCTAACTCTATGATATCAATTTTTTAGCTCCCATATATGAGTGAAAGCATGTGTTTCTATGACTGGCTTATTTTGCTTTATATAATGACTTCCAGTCCCATCCATGTTGCTACAACTGACAAGATTTCATTATTTTTATGACTAAATAGTATTCCATTGTATATATCTACTATATTTTCTTTATCCATTTGTCCATTGATAGACACTTAGGTTGATTCCATATCTTTGTTATTGTAAATAGTGCTACAATACATATTGGAATACAGATATCCCTTTGATACACTGATTTCTTTTTTTTTATTCATGATGTTATGGGGGTACAAATATTTTGGTTGCATTTTGGTTTCTCCATGTGTTTTGCTTTTTCTTCTTCTCCCCCAGCGATACCTACAAGTCATGTATTTGTTAACTTCACATAGCGCCATATTTCTCTGATTGTTCATTATTCTTTATCCTTTTTTCTGCATCTTCACTAACTGGATTAATTCAAGAGCCTTATCTTCAAGCTCCGAGATTCTTGCTGCTTGGTGTAGGCTATTGTTAAAGCTTTCTGATGTATTTTGAAATTCCACAAATGACTCTCTCATTTCTCTAACTTCTATTATATCCTTTCTTATGTTCAGTGACTTCTCCATTTTTTTCATTGATGTTCTGAAGTATTTTTTTGGCTACTTTGTTTTAAATTTCAACTTTCTCTTCAATCTCATTCATCTTATTTGGCATCCATTTTCTGAACTCTATTTCTGACATTTTGACTATTTCTTTTTGTTTGGGGTACATTGCTGTAGAGCCATTGTGATCCCCTGGGGAGTGTGGAAGCGGCTTGTTTTTTCTTATTGCCAAAGTTCTTTTGCTGGTTGCCTCATATCTGAAACTCCTTTTCTCAGATCAGTGCAAATAGGTTTGCAGCAAACCTGTTGCTCTTATAGGAACTCTTGTACTTAGTGAGAAGAAGGAAAGGTACATAGATGATGCTTTTGTGACCTACTCTGGAATATTGACCCAGCAGGAGAGGAGTGAATGCACTGAGAGCCTGTAATGTAGGTTTTCAGTATTGTCTCATTCCACTGTGACTGTCACAGTTCAAGCCAATGCTGTATGATGGGTTTTTCCCCAGGCTGCTGTTGGAAGTTCTGGTCGGGGGATGGATGGGTTACTCTCCATGAGGCTGGCATTGTAGGAGATTGCCCTGCCTGAATCTCCCTGTGGCAGTCACAGTGGCAGCTGGGTGTGGCTATATAGATAGTTGTCATGGGTGTCAGGGCTGGGCATTTGCTCCAACCCATTCCTGGTGCAATGGCAACTCGAGGCTAGTGGGTCCCTGGAGCAATGTAGAACCGCAGGGTCTTTCCCACCTGGTCGCAGGTTGGGGCTTTGGTGTCAGGGTCATGGGTGTGAGCAGCTGTGCAAGAACCATGGGGATAGAGACGTGGGTCCAGGCAGCAGTGAAAGAACCTTAGAGGCAGGGCCACAGGGTCAGATGGCAGCATGGGAATACAAGGACAGACCTGCTGGACCATGTGGCAGCATGGTGGTCAAGAAGGTGGGGTCACTGGGACAGGCAGCTGGGGGCTCTTGCTCTGCCTATGTCCCATGGAAGTAGTCATCACAGGGCTTCTTTGGTGGCATCTGTGGCACTTATTCTGTTCAAATCCCCTATGGGGAGGAGGGGTGTTTGGCTCCCAGTCATTGGGCATGGGAGAGTGTCTGCTCTCCCTGCTCCCTCCCCAGGCTGGCTGAACCCTGTATAGACCTGGCATTTGGTACCTGCATGTTCAGAATGGAGTCAGTTACAGTGACCTGGGAATGCAAGCCATCAGGTCCCTGCTGTGCTCACTCTCTGGTACAACGTCACTACAGAGACTCCAAGCAGCTCCCCGGTCAGTCCAGAGGTCTGCGGTGGTGGTGAGGGTTCCCTCACAGCTCCAACCCATTCTGTGGAGGAAGCATGGATCCCCAAGTTCCTCTCCTCTTGTCCTTCCCCAAATGTGGATGCCTCTCCTAGGTACCTTCTGACCTTGCCCAGTGGATTCCTGAATCACCTTCTCCTTCACTCCAAATGTCTTCTGTCATTTCTCCAATGATTCATAATGTTCTCTCCAAGAAGGCCCATCTGTAGGTACACATCTACCTGCAATATTTGGTCCTTCCTTGAGAGTGGCATGTGTGGGCTGCTTCTAGTTCACCATCTTGCCCCTCCTCCTTTGTAATATATTTTGACGTCAGGTAGTGTGATGCCTCCAGCTTTTTTCTCTTTGCTCAGGATTCCTTTGGCTATCTGGGCTCTTTTTTGGTTCCATACAAATTTTAGGATTTCTCTTTCTATTCCCATGAGAAGATATTGCTATTTTCATAGAAATTCAATTGAATCTATAGATTGTTTTGGTCACTATGGTCATTGTAGCCATATTAATTCTTCCAATCCATGAACATGGTGTGTCTTTCCAATTATTTGTGTTATAAGAAATATTTTTACAACATATATGGACAAAGTATTTGTATATTGAATATAAAATAAAAAAAATAAGACAGGTATTTATATACATATTTAAAATCTATACATAAAATGGATATAAACGTGTGAAAAATGCTTGGGATGATTAGTAATTAACAAAAACTAAGGCTACATTGAGATACTCCTGTACACCAACTTTAATGGCTAATAATAAAATAACTGATAATAGCAAATGCTGGCAAAGAATTTCAACTTGAATACAGTGGTATTAGGAATGGAAATTGACACAGCAACTTTAGGGGAAAAATTTATTATGTAAATGTGCTTCCTGTTATGAATATATAACTTAGGGATTATCTTGCCCATAGTTTTAGTGCTATTTTCATGCCATATTCCAAATTTAGGATAGTAATTTCTTACTTGAATGGATAGTGATGAAATTAGCAAATATAAAAAAAAAAAAATGCTATCATGCTGTTTTTTTCCTGAGCTGAGTTTTGTGTATATGGGTGAAATGAGTGTGTGTACGTGTATGTATGTTGTGTGTTTTCAATGTGTGTGAATTCTAAATAATTCAAGTGGCCTCCAAACTCTCCTTCCCCTTGTAAGTATTTCCCTAACATTTAAAATTATGTCTTTCCATATAACTTCCCTGGGTAAAAAAGTGCTCTTTGTACATTGTCTACAGAATTAAACCATTCAATTTACATGATTCATGGTCAGGGGGATCACAAGACCCATTCTCCTTGGAGCAGTCTCAGTTTATGTCATTCCTTAACATAATTATTAATAACACTGTCTTTCTCTCTCATTGGTTCAAGTAATAAAGTGGATCACCTACAGAGGAGTCGTGAGACCAATCATATTTTTCTCTAACATAACTCTCTTCATTTCATTCTACCTCAATCCAGATATGCTGGGAACCTTTCCTGAAGAATGCTTTTTCTTCCTCATATGTCATGTTCTTTTTGGCTCTGACCATAATTGCTTTTCTCCTTTCCTATGACTGAGATACTGATCTCTCATGGATAAGTATAAATATTTCTTCATCAACGCTTTTATTCCTACTCATCTTGAGATGCTGCCCTTGATGTTAAAACTATTTTTCTGTTGTCCTTATTTCAGTACTCATAAGAAGAGATTGTGCTTCTTCATCGTGTACTTTTCTTACCTGCGAGATTGAATACATGTCAAGGGCAAAGAGTATGACTTATTCTTCTTTGACTTTTTCTTAATGCCTATCACATTGCTGACACATAATAGCGTTCCATAAATATCTAATGAGTAATTAAATACAATGACTTATTTGACTGCCTTCGTATTGTTTAACTATGTAACCATTTCGTGAAGCCCATAAGAAAAAAGGAATGAGAAAAGACACATTCAAGGTTTCTCACTAGCCTTTTAAGGGCACTAGAATACCATATATTAAATTATCTTGCTGAAATAAAGAGTCAATAGTTTTCAGAGCTCTGAGTTAAATTTAGCATTATGCATTAGAGGAATCAGATCATAGATAACTTTTGAAAAGTTTCTCTTTGGGTTATGAAGGAAAATTTTATGTAACAGAATATGCTTTACAACATTTTGAAAATCTATTGATATATTTGTTAAGCAAGTTAATAAAAATAATTTCTTAGGCTAAGATATAAAGTTTTAATATACTATAATGATGTGAAATGTGAAATATATTTAAGGACCCTGTGAATGATGACAAGGTTGTTGTAACAAAATATTTAAAGCTATATATAGAAAATAAAATCGGATGTAACATAGCTTGATTATTAAGGGGTAAAATTATTTAAAATTATAAAATACCTGGAAGAGTAGAAAGGTACACATTAAAGGTTCGAAACGAACAGTCAATTTTATTTAGGTAATTCTCTCATTTATTCATTAAATATATTTTAAAATATCTGCCTTTTGTCACAGAGTAAACATTGGTGATAGAGTATAAAAAATCAGATATAAATTCTTCTCTTGTAAGGATAAAGCTATATTAAGAAAATAAGCATATTATTAAAAACCATGAAAGTGCATTTCCAATGGGACATATAGATTTTGTATTGTGAAACTACTATACTCTTAAAATGTAGTTTTACCTTAGAACATAAAACACAGAAACAAACACTAAAAATCATTTAAGAATTTCTTCACATTTTATAATTTTAAATGAATTGTCCAGAGCTACAAAGTTCCTTGGTGAAAACATTACAAACAGAGGCAGGATTTTTGTGGGTGTTTTTCGTTTGTTTTGTTTTTTCTAATTGATTTTTTTTTCTAGTCCAAGGTACTTTCTAATCTTGTGAATAAAACAGTATTTGCACATGGCATTTGCTTTGCTAATCTATTAATTAAAATTTTCCTAGTGTTAGTGTGTAGCTCACACCAATCCATACCTTTTTATCAAAAATTTAATATTTTTCCCCAAAATTATGTACCCATTTTAAATGCTGTGTTTTGAGAACCCTGGCATTTGTCTTCTCTAACAATCAAGAAATATGAATTTCAATTTTATACTTCTCTACTACTCACCAACACTTGTTTATCTATTATGATAATAGGAAAAAACCTCACTGAACATAGTTTTTAAAACATCATTGTATAAAAATAACTGAAAGGCACATACAATCTCCTTGAACATTCACTCATTTAACCTAGAGGACTTTATGATAGTGAAATAAGTCTGACACAGAAAGAAAAATACTTTGTGATGTCACTTGTATTAAATATATGAAATCTAAAGCAGTTTGGTTGTTGACAGGGAAAGGAGGGAGGGGGAATGGGAAGGTCATGTTAAAGCGAATAAAGTTTCAGTTATGCAAGATAAATAAGTTATGAATATCTACTGTGCATCATAGTTCCTAGAGCTAATAACACTGTGTTACACAATAAGCTCTGCCTTAACGTCACAAATAGGTTCTTAAAAACTGCAACTTTAAGTGAAATGATGTAGAATCAAACCAAATTTTACCATAGGCTAATTGATATAAACAACAGTTAAGTTCCTACAGAATATTTCTGGTCATAAAACATCACTAAACTACTAAACAAAGACCCCAAACATTTCTAATATTAAACATGGAAATAAATGTGAGCTATACATACATTTGAGAAAGATTAATAAAAACAGGTAATTATTTACCCAAACTGCAGTGAACTAATGAGTGACAGCAGTTATGGTCGTGAATAATATCAAGGAATAAACGTTGGCAAGGGGAAAATTGTCAGGAGAGCCTCCTACCAAGAGGAAGCTCAAAAACAATCAGAAATACAGCAAGCTTGCTGAGAGCACTCTAGCATTACATTGGATATTGTCATGCATTTGTATGATTATCATAGACTTTGCAAATGTTTATCGTACAATAATTTGTATTTATTCATTCATTTATTTTCCAACTCACTTATTCCAGTTCAGGTGTGGATGGCTGGAGTCTATTCTGGCAGCTCAGAGTGGAAAGTGGGAACCAACCCTGGCTAGGACGCCATCCCGTCGCAGGGCACACTCACAAACACACCCATACCCATACCCACACTCGGGACCATATAGACACACCAAATCGCCTAACCTTCAGCTCTTTGGAATGTGGAAAGAAAACGGAATACCTACAGAGAACCCATTCAGACATGGGGAGAACATGCAAACTTCACATGGACATGGTCCCAGAGAAATAGACTTTTTCTCATCTACATTATATTGAAAAGATGTTGAATGAAATGACGTTATTCAAGGATCTGCTACATACACAAAATGTGCTAAGAGGGTAGATCTTATGTTAAGTGTTCTTACCACACATATATGCACAAAATAATAATGGTATCAATAATAAAGGGGGATGAGGGGAAACTTTGGGAAGTGATATGTTTATGGCATTGATGGAAGTGACGATTTCACAGGTGAATAGTTAATCCCAAACTCATTGAGTTGTATACACTAAATGTGTACAGCTTGTGACATGTTGATCACACCTCAATAAAGTGGTTTAAAAAATTCACTCGTTTAGAATGAATTCATATCACTTAGTTAATATTTGTAGCATATTCCTAGTTTAGTATTAAATATTGGGCATGTTTTCATGAAAAAATAAATCTCTGGCCTCACTGCAGTTTATAGCCTAATGGGGACAAATGCTATTATTTGATGTATATTCTTACAGTTTTTCTTTCAAACATATTTTTCTTTTATGTTTAATTGAAATCATACCACATATAGAGTAATGAGACTTATTTTTATTCTTAATATTATACTATGACAATAAAATGTTAATATGAGATTACCGTATGATAAAATATTGCATTTGTTTTATATATTGAGATATTTTAATTTTCTTAACAAATAAACTAGTCGTTGATGTTGACTATTATAAAACAAAGTTATAATGGGCAATCTCATTACATAAAACCTTTCACGAATCTCTGAACATTTCTTTTCTTTTTTTTTACATACATTTTATTTCTCTGGAATAAATGCCTAAAAGTACAATTTCTGGATTAAATGGTAGTCACATGTTTAGCTTTTCTCTTTTACATTATGTATTTATTATTTTTTTTATTTCAGCATATTATGGGGGTACAAATGTTTAGATTACATATATTGCCTTTGCTCCGCCTGAGTCAGAGCTTCAAGCTTTTCCATCACCCGAATGGTGCGAACCACACCAATTAGGTGTGAATATACCCATCTCCTCCTGCTCTTCCCCTTCCTGCCTGCACAACACCCGATGAATATTACTGCTATATATACAAATAAGTGTTGATCAGTTAATACCAAGTTGATGATGAGTACATGTGGTGCTTGTTTTTCCATTCTTGTGATACTTCACTTAGTAGAATGGGCTCCAGCTCAATCCAGGATAAGACAAGAGGTGCTAGATCACCATTGTTTTTGTGGCTGAGTAGAACTCCATGGTATACATATACCACATACGATTAATCCACTCATGTAGTGATGAGCACTTAGGTTGTTTCCACATCTTTGCAATTGTGAACTGTGCTGCTATAAACATTCTAGTGCAGATGTCTTTTTCACAGAATGTCTTTTTTTCCTTTGGGTAGATGCCTAGTAATGGTATTGCTGGATCAAATGGTAGTTCTACTTGTAGTTCTTTGAGGTATCTCCATATGACTTTCTTTTTTTTTCATTTCAGTATATTATGAGGGTACAAACATTCTGCTTACATTTTGTGTCTTTGCCTCGCCCAAGCGAGGATTAGAGGCATGCCTTTCTCCTCTATAATACTCACCGCATCCATTAGTTGTGAGTTTACCTTCCCCCAACCCCCTAATTCCTGGGGAATATTACTACCGTGTGAGCACCATAGTGTTGATCAGTCAGTGCCAATTTGATGGCGAGTACATGTGGAGCCCATTCTTCCAATCTTGCGATACCTCACTTCGGATAATGGGCTCAAGCTCTACCCAGGACAATATAAGAGATGCTAGATCACTGTTGTAAAATGCTGGCGAGGATGTGGAGAGAAAGGAACACTCTTACACTGCTGGTGGGATTGCAAATCAGTGCAACCTCTGTGGAAAAGAATTTGGAAATACCTCAAAGAGCTAAAAATACAAATACCATTCAATCCAGCAATAGCACTATTAGGCATCTACCCAAAAGAGCAAAAGACAGTCGATAATAAAGACATCTGCACCCGAATGTTTATGGCAGCACAATTCACTATTGCATATCACTTTCCATAGAAGTTGTGCTAGTTTGCAGTCCCACCAGCAGTGTATGAGTGTTCCTATCTCTCCACATCCAAACCAACATTTATTGTTATGGGACTTTTTGATAGAGGCCATTCTCACTGGAGTTAAGTGATATCTCATTGTGGTTTTGATTTGCATTTCCCTGATGATTAGAGATGTTGAGCCAAGGAAACTATCCGGAGAGCAGACAGATAACCTACAGAATGGGAGAAAATATTCGCATGCTAC
>RJWJ010034245.1:0-10725 GCA_004363605.1 Indri indri | reverse complement strand
CCGGAGGGCCCCTGGTCCCTCTCAGCCTTGTTCCTGGGTCTGGCCAACCTGAAATTCTCTTTCACTCTTTCAATAATTTGTCAGCCTGGCGGAGGATGGCAAGATGCGTCAGCTTCTAAGGTAAGACGCCTGCCACCCGACCGCCTGGTTTAGGTCCCGGTCCTTCTTTCCTTGGTCTCCCACCCTCACCTCCCAAGTGACGCTTGGGAGCTGGGAGAGGTGCCAAGGCAAGGAGGCCGGCCCTCTGGGCTACGACAATACAGTGACATGAGGACGTGGGCTCTGGCTGGCTGGAGGAGGCCCTATAAAAGAAAACACATGGTTGTGGTGGCGCACGCCTGTGGTCCCAGCTACTCGGAGGCCGAGGCAGGAGGATCTCTTGAGGCCAGGAGTTGGAGACCAGCCTGGGCAGCATAGTAAACCCCCATCTCTAATAAACTTTTTTAAAAAAGAAAGAAATGAAAACACGCAACACGAGGAGGGGAGAAGGCAGGGGCTTTAGGAAAGGTCCAGGCGGGGCAGGAAGGCGGGGTGTTCACTCCAGAGCAAAATGACTTCATCTCTTCCCTTCCTCCCTTCCACGGCCCCTCCCCACTCTTTCTCCCACAGAACTACAATCACAACCAGCAGGCCTATCCTACTGCCTATGGGTGGCAGTACACGGCCAAGGCCCCTGCTAAGGTAAGACAGGCCACTGCCCTGTTTCCCGCTGGGGTCTCCTCAAGGGGAGAGGCAGAGGCTTGTGCAGCCAGGGTCCTCTGTGTTGGTGGGCTGAGGCCGAATCCGCTCGCTCTGGAAGTCAGGCCTCCCCGAGCCTTTGTAAGGGAGACTCGGGTTCCCCGAGAGCAGCCCGGAGCGGACGCTGGAGGGTTCGGTGCTGTGCGCACTCGCTCGCTCGCCCAGAAAAGGCTGCAAGAAGGCAGCAGCTGCCACCCCGTACAAGAGGGAAGACTGGGCACCACTGCCCTCCCAAAGAGGAGAATGTGGCTCTGAAAATCACACGACACGAGGGCAAAAACACACGAACAGCCCTTCTTTGTAGCATTCGCTCCCTTTTTGGGAGGTGGGGTTAGGGGGAGGAAAGCAAGCTAGTACTCAGGAGAAGCCAGGCTCGGTGGCAAAATGAATGCCTCATGTCACAAAGGAAATAAATGGAAAAACACACTTGAGAATTTTGTTTCATTCAGTTGCAAAGAAAGCAATCTTATAACGTCAGTAAATGAACGTGCTAAATACTAAGTAAGCTGTTAAAGAAAAAGTAGGCGGGTATTTCCCTCCATCAGAGTAACGGAGCCCCTGCCCCTGGGGAGAGGACCTTCTACTGAGAGAGCGGAAACTCTAAGCTGCCTGAAAGGAGGTGGCGATGAGGTTAGTTAAACCTCCCAGTGGGTGTCCACTGTGCCAGTCCCTGCGGCCAGTCTGTCCACCTAGCAGGCAGAGGGAGACCTATCCTCTTTCGACGTCTCTGGATCAGTGTGCTTGGGGACCACATTCAACATCATCTTGGCTAAAATGCACGTAGGACAATAAATCTGCTATTATGCAACACATCCCATAAACTGAATGGCCTTGGCACTCATCCTGGCTTGAGCCTGCCCCTGCCACTGGGCCCTTTGTGAGCTCCAGGGCCACGGCGGAGTGCAGGGAGGCCACTAAAGCCCCACGTCACCTCCTCTGATCTTCTCTTTCCAGGGAGGAGTCACGGCTTCTTCCTCGGTGAGTATGGGGGCCCAAGAAAGTCTGGAACGAAGGGGCCTGAGGCCAGAGGGTGAGGAAGGGACGGTGTGATGTCCCCTCAGACACTCTCCTTGTCCCACAGGCTTCCCGGGCGCAACCCAGCCTGCTGCACTGGTTGAAGTTTTGGTAGGTGAGTGTCACGGGGAGCCGCACAAGGCCGTGGGACAGCAGCTGGGACATAGTCACCCCGCGGGGCAGCGCCTGGATCTTGGCCCTTCCTCAGACCTCAGTCAGCAGCGTCAGGCAGTCGGGCTTGCTCTGGGTGGATGCTAAGGAATTAAGAAGGAGGAGACCCCATGGTGGGGTGTGGAGAAAGACTCGTAAGAAAATGACCCGGGACACCTGGAAAACACCCTGTTTGTTCTGAGCGAAGCGCGGAATGGGGTGGGGCCGCCGGGCACGCTCTGAGAAGAAGGTGGCATTCTAGGTTAGGGACAGGGAGCCCGGTAAGATTGTACGGGAGCAACGTGGAACCTTTCGGGCGGACGGGTTCGGGCGCAGGACAAAGCCGGGCTCCCGGGGGGAGGAGGGAGTGGACTGGCTTGGCGGAATCGCACAGCCGGTTTTGGGAGAAGCGTGAGTGAGGGGCACATTCTATCATTGGATCTTGTGCTTTCTTCTAGAAAATTATTTCCCGTCACGACAGAGGCCTGAAAACACTGGCCGGCAGGAGCCTGACTGGCCCCCCCGAGCCCTGGGCTGGGTGCTGACACCTCCACGTTCCGGGCTGGGGACCTGGGCGGTCTGCTCCTTCCCTCCCACTCCACTGCGGTGTCCCCGCGACCACAGCCCCCGGACAAACCAGCCCCTCCGACCCCCACTGTCTTGTGACCCGAAGTCGCTGACAGTTCTTTGGGCGGAGCTTCCTACTTTTGAGTTTCTCTGTGGAAATAAAACATGACTCTTGTTTCCCTAAGACTTTCTCGAATTTTATTCTTTAATGCTGCATGGATGGCCTCGATCAGGGAGGATGGAAGAGTGATTTAGGGGCAGATAATTTATCTTCCTCCTGGGCGTGGTATAAAACATGGTAGGCGGAGGGAGACAAGGCCTGGGTTTTATTCTGGACAGGAAGCGGCTAGCTCATCTCACCTTGCCTCAGTTTCCCCATCTGTAAAAAGCAATCTTCGCCCGGCCTACGTCCGAATACCGTGCGTACTGTGCTTGAAGCAATCACAGGTGTTCTGGTATCTGAAAAGCAACAGTGGAACGATCCAGACGAGGGGGTCGGAGTGAAGAGGTGTGCGCAGCAGGGAGCCTGGTCCCAGGGGGTCGGGGAGAGGGCAGCGTCCGGGAACAGGGGCCGGGGCACGCTGTGCCCTCCACGTGAGCAGACTGTAGTGGGGTGAGAGCTGCTGCTAGGCTGACGTGCTCAGGAAGTGGCGGACTGGGTCAAGCCCAGGACCTTATCCTGTGCAGCTGCCCGGTGCTTCTAGAACGCAGAGGGAGGAGGGCAGAACACTTCGACCCCTCGGTGTGCCAGGAGCAGGCCGAGGAGCCCCTGGGACAGGGCTGGAGGCTGCAGTTGGAGTCCCTAAGTCCCATCGAGCTGGCACAGTGAGCCCAGATTAAGGAGCCCCCTCACTCCCACTGTGTCCCCCGACACCCCTGCAGAGGACCCGGAAGTAAAAGGAGAATGGGAAGCACCCGGCCAGCCTGAGTGACTTCTGCCCAGGTTGCGCGTTCTCTGAGGTCATGGCCCCCGGCTGCCTTGGTCATGGCTCCGTCCCTGGGCTGGGCACAGGGCCTGGCACAGGGCTTCGAACAGCTGGGGAATCGATGAAAGGAACCAGGCCCCAAACTGACCTGAGAAGCCAAGTTGGGAGAAAGAGCAGGGCGACCCCTTCACCCTGCCTCCCCTCCTCACCTTGGTCCTCACGGGGAGCAGCTGGTCTGTATTCTCCTTCCCCGGCCCCTCACGCACCGGGGCCTTGCAGTACCTCCTGGTGACCACGGGGAGGAGGACGCGGGGCTGTTCCCGAGGATGCTCAGTCCACACTGCGACGAGCCTTCCCGGTGCGTGGGGAGGGACGGGACATAGCTGGGAACTCGGCTCTCCTCGAGCCAGTCCCCGAGGGGTTGAGCGAGACCTGGATGCGGTCCAACGATTCTGGATTTTGGGGGCCTTCCCGGTCCAAAGGCTGAAAGCAGCCCCTTCAAGTTTAAAGGAACACCTGCCGCAGGCTAAGGTCCTCTGGCACAAGGGACCCTCCCGTCAAGGGCAGGCTGCCCGTCTCTCCTGCTGGGGCCTCTCCAGGGACCTCCTGGAGTCCCAGCTTTCATTTTCTTTCCTGATAACTCATTCTCCCACAACAGCCGGGGAGGTTTCCCCGCTCAGAACAAACTTTTCTTCAGCTCTGGAATAAAATCCCTGCTCTGCGCCGTGGTGGTCTGGCTCTGGCCTCCCTCCCCAGAGTCATCCTGGGCCACACGGCTGCTGTTACCCACCCCTGGGCCCCAAGACCTTCAGAAGCCCAGGGCTCCTGCCGCTTCAGGTCTGGCTTCAAATGTCCCTCCCCGGGCCATCTTAACCAAGGACGCCCAGTCATTAGCACATCGCCTTGTTTTCTTTTCGGCACTATCATTCTCGGAAGTTATCTCGTTTGCTTATTTATTTTTCTTTACATTGGGATCTGTCTCCCCCGCCGGAACATAAACTCCTTAGGGCGGGTACTTTGGCCATCCCGAATTCCTAGCACCAAGAGCCAAAGTGGTCAGTCGACAAATATTTACGCATTAATGAATGGAAAAGGGGATCGGAATTAAGGGGGCCCGATCCAGGAAGTCTTCCTGGGAGAAGTGTAAGCAAAGGGCACACAGGGTGGGCGGCCAAGGAGGAACCAGACCTGCTGGTGAACGAGGCTGCTTTCTTGGGTGTGGTGATAACATTGGCAGAGGGAGGAAGGGGTGGGAAGGGGATGCCCTGAGCTCTGCCTCCTAGTACCCCGCACCCCAGCCGCCTTCTCTCCAAGGATTCCAGGCTTTTCACCTAGGTGTTCGCATGGCCCTGAGGAAGGAGGGCTTCTCCCTCCAAATCCCCCCTTCCCTCCTGGAACCCAGGAGGCTGGCTCCCAGCCCCTAGGTGTGTCTTGCGATGTAGTAATCAGGGCTGTGCCTCACCTCCTACCCACACTCCACTCAAGTTCTGGCACATCTGGGCTGGGATGGGGGCAGGCCTGTGGGAAAACAGGGGTTTACTGGTATTCGCTAGCGGGAAGTAGGAGCTCAACCAGACCCGGGGATGGGGCGCTGCGGAGTCAGACCCTGTGACTCTGCCCGACTCCAAAGCAGAGCTGAAACACCCCCGGTGGGTTTTCCTGCCACCCATGATCTGAACTCCTGGGACCCTCTCCCGGAGAGAACCCCTCTACCCCTCCCGGCCCCCACCTGGCCAGCCACTGAACATCGGACGCTCAGGGAGCACAAACTCGCTGAGGCGGTGTAGACGGGGGACAGGGGAGGAGCTTGCAGAGAGACACTGGATTCTCAAGCTAGCACTTACAGCAAAATCACGTAAAGATGGAACTACCCTGGAAACATCTATCAGGAAGGTGCCAAATGGAAACAAATCCTGAGTCCAACACAGCCAGTTTTTTCTTCAGCATAGGAACGAGAATGTCTTTGGTTGAGCACAGGAAGTAGTTGGAGCATTGAGTTTGGAGGCATTATACAAAAGTACCTGTCTTTAAAATCTAGAACTTTAAACACTAGAACCAGAACTAGAACACTATTCTTTAAACACATAGTTGGTATATGTCAAGATGCTCATAATATTAGCGGCATCTGGAAACTGAGGCAACTGCAGGCTCATTCTGGGATGTGATTGAGTGCCATTAGCCCCTTAGTTCTCTGTTTTCATTCCGCCCAAGAACGTGAAGTTCAATTCATTGAAATCAACGCCCAAATGCTCAGAGCTGCCATGTACAGTTGCGCAGGCTGTGCACCACAAAAGGACACCTGGTAAAGGGTGCTAGTGGGGGTTCAATGCAGCCTTTCTCCACTCTCAGGGCATGGGTCTAACTCACGCAAGGTGCCACACGGGCTGGCCACGCCCTTTGTAGGACACTACTCCACAGTATAGCAAAGGCGCAGCCAGGTTGAGGATTGGAAGCCCGGGTTCTAATGCTGGCCCTGACACACGCCGGCCATGTGAACGGGGGTAAGTTATTCAATCTCTCTATGCTGTGGCTCCCCTGCCTATACATTGTGGCTGGTTACAGTACCCACTTCACAGAACGCCTGCGACATTTCGACGAGATCACATATTCGGAGCACTTGGCACAAGGCCTGCCCCATGGTGAGCCCTCAACAAATGGCCAACGCTATTATTAGCACCATTAGCTGGAGAGGAAAACACAGGGGGGGCAATTGGTTGCCGTAGAACAATCACAGACCAGATTCTAGAGCCAAACGGAAGACGGCGTTCGGACCGCCTGCTGTTTGGGATGACCCGTGGCAAAACTGACACCGGGTCCCTCTGTCAGCACACCTGATTGTAGCAATAGCACAACCTCAGCTCTTTTTTATCTGATTCTTCCTTCCTTCCGCTCCTGGAGTTGACCGTGTGCTGACAGAATGGTGGTCAATGAGCTTTTTTGGTCCCTGTTCACTAATTAGCAAGAATTCATCACACATAAAAACTTGTGTCCTCCAGAAAACCTTTCAGGAGCAGCCCCACCCACCTGGATCATTCTCTAACTCATTCCCTCCAGTAGCACCCGCCGAACGTGACATCCACTGCCCCATGGCCATCTGTGCTAGGCTAGTGTTCCTCGAGCACTGTCTCCTTGGGGGGCTCTGCAGAGGGGAAGCTGCCATGGCAGAATCAGGGGAGGCTTCCCGCAGCTACAGAGGTGTGCAGGCAGGGTGAGCACTGAAGTTCTGGGTTCACGAAGACTGTTCGCGAATGACATTAGCTCGCCCGCCCTCGGCCTGCCATCCGTGTGAGTTGCCTCAGGCCCGGGTGAGAGGCCCACTCGCCGATCAGGCCTCGCTTTGCCCTGGCAGCGCCACGCGTGTCCCAGCACCTCCCTGTCACGCCAGGAACCGGTTGGACCACCTGAACTTCATTGTGGAGAAGGCTGCTTGATTAGGATGTTTTGTCACTTTGAGATGATCCAACTTCTAAGCCCGGGGTAGGGTGGGGTGAGCTCAACGAAACGGGGCAGGCACTCCGAGTTCAGGACACCTAGATCCCGTCTCCAACTGGGTGTCCCTAAGACCTGCGTTTTGCTTTTCTGTGCTTCTCTCTTCCCTGTCTTCTTATCTCACGGCAGTCACCTCTGCGAAGACCCAAGAGCAAAAGACGGGCAGCTGGATAAGCGGTGGCCAGCCCCGAGGGAGGAAAGCGTATAACTTGGCAGAAGGGTCCTGAATATTAATTCTGACAATGCAACCTAATAAATGCCGACTTCACGCGTGTTCCGCATAAGGCATGGGGGACACCAGGCTGATCATGATAAAGTTCCCGACCTCAAGGAATTTAATATTCTAAAAGGGAAACAAGAGAAGAGCGTAAATGACTCCAGGTGCAACGCCAGAGAGACACAAACGAATTGATATGGCAATTCTGGGAAGGGAAAGCGGTGTGTGTGGTGGTGGTTAGGGGGGATCGGGGATGGTGGGACAAGTCAGGGAAGCTTCACCAAGAGGGACTGGGCTCTGAGAACTGCAGGAGAGAGTAGGACATTTTAGGAATAAGGAACAGCATGGCTGGAGGCTTGGAGGATGGAAAAAGAAGGGTCTATCTGGGAAGGAGCTCAGTTTGGCTAGAATGCGAGGTACGTACAAAGCTCGTGGAGGATGAGATGGTTAACAAGGCAGGTTGAGGGCAGGGCACGGAAGGCCTTCGACGGCAGTCTAAGGAGTTCAGATAGAACTTGGCAGAAAAAAAAAAAAGCCTGAATTATAAGAGAGGAATGAGGGATGGAGGGAAAGAGACGAAGACAGAAGGAGAGGTTGCCTGAGTGCCACCGCCAATCCCTCGGAGGGACAGGTCGGACCTGTCTCCATCCCAGCCATTGGCATGAAGAGACCCATTGCAACCTCACCTTCCCAGTGCCTGGGGCAGGACGTGAATTGAGAAATCCAAGGTAGATGGGGAACAGTCCCTGCCTCCCCCTCCCAGAGCCCCGGGGGTGGGCGACAGAATCCGGGGGTGAGTCAGTGGGGCGGGGACCTCATTTCTGCTTGGGAATATAAAGAGCAAGCAGGGAGGCCCCGCCTCAGAGCACCCCAAACCCGACACCATGAAGATCCCAGTTCTTCCCGCTGTGGCTCTCCTCTCTCTTCTGGCTCTGCGCTCTGCCTGGGGGGCCGCCCTGGGGGGTTCTGAGGTGAGCACAGCACCCGCGGGTTTTTCTTATACCTATCACCCACCTACCCCTCAATTTCTTTACCTGCTGTCCGTTACTGGGTAAGTGGCTCTGATTTCCGGATGTTGGCAGGGGCTGCAGGGAAGCCGAGGCTCTGAGGAAGGGAGCGGAGCATCCCTGGGGAGACGTCGAGGAACAGAGACGCTTATGTGTCTGGACGGGATGGAAGCATCGGGCAGGGGGGGCTAGTTTACTGAATCCCGGGAGGAGACGAGGACTGAGGTGGGTCGTCTGGGCTCAGCCTCATCTATGATCCAGAATTCTTGTGACCCAGCCCCGGCTTGACAGGAACACCGCTGTCCATTCTGGATTTAAAAGTCTAAGGCGGGAGTCACAGACTCAATTGCTGAGGGTCCGAGCCAGTGGTGTCAGGGAGCAGGGGTGCCCCAACCTAAAAGGGGGCCAGTCTTCACCCCTCTGCTGCAGAGGGGGAAAACGTGCCCAGTGTTCAGTCTTAAAAATTTCAGGAGAAACTAGAAATCTGGATTTACTTATGAATTCTTACTGATTCAAAATGTTTAATTCAGATTCAAAAACAAGCAAGCCACACTGCTATGAGATGTAGACATTTGGGTCTGGGCTGCGAGCTGGTGTTCGAGACCCCTGTTTGGGGGGAGGGAGGAAGAAGGGAGCCGAGAAGATGGGATGCACTGTGGTCCGGGGGTGTCACCGAGGGGAGGAGGGAAAGGGAGACTCCAACGCTGGTGGCAATTAACGGGACGAAGCAAACCCGGTCGCCTCAGCAGCATGGCTCCCCTCTGCACGCTGACTTCCCCACCCAGCGATGGGGGCTGAGCATGGGTGTCTCCGCGACACCCCGACTCAACCGCGGAACACCTCCAGCTGGTTTCTCCCGGGAGGAGCCCTCTTTGCTCCGCCCTTTCCACCTGCCGCCCCCGTGGATGCGGGCCCGAGGTTTGAACTTCTGCCTTTTTCCACTCCTGCTCCTCACCTCGTGTATCTGCCAAGCACGTGCACGACCGGAAGGGACAGCATTAACACTCCCTGGCCCCGCGGTGGAGAATGGGCTGTATTCTCTCAGGCACTGGCAGACGCCGGCAGGGAGGAGGGACGGGAGGGAGGGACCTGCCATCGTGCGATCATTTGCTTTCTATTTTCCCTGGCACTTTCCAGGAAGAGACCACCATCGGCAACTACGTGGCGGGATCCGAGGTGAGCCATCTGTCCCTCCACGCGCTCCGGCCACGAGTGCGTCCCCTGTCTCCTCGTGCTCCTTAGCAACTTCCTTAACACCGTGCTTTTTCGCCTAGGCCTTTAACCCTCAGTTCTTGAACATTGACAAGTTGCGATCTGTAAGTACAGTTTTCTAGTGCTGCCCCCACGGTACGCGCTTCGCAGAGGGGATAAACGCCCTGGGAGAGCTTGCGGGGCTGCCACGGCCCCCCACCTTTTCCAGAGGGCCAGGGGCGAGCTTCCTCACCCCCTCCGACCTGTTTCTGGTCTCTCTCTTTCTCCACAGGCTTTTAAGCCTGATGAATTCCTGAACTGGCACGCACTCTTCGAGGTGAGTGCCCGGGTGGCCCCTACTCTCCTGGCCGTCTGTCCAGGGTGGTGGCAGCACATTCCGGTTTTAAGCCTTTCGGGTCCCTCCTGAGTTTCTAGGAGGGAGCAGCTGCCTGCCCTTCCCGGATGCTCCCCAGTGTATTGTCAACCAAAGAAAGCTTCCCCAGTAGCCTGGCGTGGCTACGCCCTATTTTCCTAAGACAGCAGTGGAAGAGCAGGGCCGCAAAGATAATTCTGGAAGAGGAAGAACTTGATCAGTGAAGATTTTATTTGAGTTCCCTCATCCTCGATGAAGAAACTCATCCTCTATGAAAAACCCGAGGCCCGCCCAAACGTAGACGGCTAAGTCAGTGACAGAGCTGGGATAGAGCTTGTATCTCGTGACTCCGCGCTTACCTTCCATGTGGCTTCATGCAAATGTCTGCAGTTGTCTGAGCCTCAGTTTCCTCATCTGTGATGTGGGGATGAGGACGGTACCTACCTCGAAAGGTTGCTGTAGAGACCAAATGAAATCTCGCCTGTAGAGCAATTAGGACAAGGCAGACACAGAACAAGTCTTCGGGAAATGTTAGCTCTTACTGTAATTGGGGAACAATAACACCACGGTCACTAGGGGCGCTCATTTAGTGAGTGATTCCTGATCCACGCTCACCTGCCTTACAACACGTCACTCTCTTTCTCTCTTTTTCTTTTTAGGCTATCAAAAGGAAACTTCCTTTCCTCAACTGGGATGCTTTTCCTAAGGTAAGCGGCGGTGGGCGTTAGTGGGGTACAGAGGTCGGGGTGAGGGAAGAAGCAGAGGATCGGGAAGAGGGTAGGGACAGTAAAAGGAAGATAAACCTTCTTCTCGCCAAAGCAAAGGGAAATCTCAGCTGCTAAATTTAGAGGAGAATATGGGCACTTACACCGGGGCAGGAATTCCTTTCCGTCAGCACCCCACCCTGTACCGGGCTTCCAGCATGCAGGGGTCCCCAATCTAGCCATAACCCCTCTCCCTCCAGCTGAAAGGATTGAGGAGTGCAACTCCTGATGCCCAGTGACATCCCCTTCAAGAGCCAGCACTGCCGACCCCGCTGGAAGAGGCGGCTGG
>RJWJ010034244.1:0-17375 GCA_004363605.1 Indri indri | reverse complement strand
GAAACAAATGTAGCTTATGAATTTATTCCTTTTTTTTTTTTTTTTTGAGACCGAGTCTCACTCTGTTGCCCGGGCTAGAGTGCCGTGGCATCAGCCTAGCTCACAGCAACCTCAAACTCCTGGGCTCAAGCGATCCTGCTGCCTCAGCCTCCCGAGTAGCTGGGACTACAGGCATATGCCACCATGCCCGGCTAATTTTTTTTCTATGTATTTTAATTGTCCAGCTAATTTCTTTCTATTTTTAGTAGAGACAGGGTCTTGCTCTTGCTCAGGCTGGTCTCGAACTCCTGAGCTCAAACAATTCACCCGCCTCGGCCTCCCAGAGTGCTAGGGTTACAGGTGTGAGCCACCGCGCCCAGCCTGAATTTATTCTTTTTGTTACCTTACCAACCAGAGAATCTTCTGTGTTTTCCAGGTAGTGGTAGCAGAGAATTTTGATGAAATAGTGAATAATGAAAATAAAGATGTGCTGATTGAATTTTATGCCCCTTGGTGTGGTCACTGTAAGAATCTGGAGCCCAAGTATAAAGAACTGGGGGAGAAGGTAAGTCTGAACCCTATTCTGAAAATAAAATTTGAATAGGGCTTGAAAGTTTACATACACATTTACCATTGGCTAATTGGTTAACCTAATTAGTTTAGTTCCTACGTGATTTTTTTCCAGCTACTGTTTACGCACTTCCTTTTGACTGCCCCCTAGTGTCTCTAACCTGTGCAGTGCATCAGATACCCACTTTAACGATCCATTCCTCTGACTCAATCTAGATTATAGTTAAAAAGATCTAGAAGCTTCTGAATTTTGGTAATGGCTTATATGAATCCATATGTTCCTTCCTTTTAAAACACTTGGCTTAGCCCTTATGATGTCTTATTCAGGTCAGGTAAGTTTGAAGGTGGCTCTGTGTAGAGTCTTACTACGTAGGAGCCAAGAAAGAAAAGGGAAGCTTGTAGAACATTAGGTACTATCATGCAATCTACTCTTCCCGTCTGAGCAACACCTTATCCACGTGTATGAAGAATGAGATTGTTTTAAGTCCTGAATTCACTAAGTGTCTGCCCCTCAGTCACTGAAAACTTGAAATTTAAAGATCTAATCTTTATTAACAGCTCAGCAAAGACCCAAATATTGTCATTGCCAAGATGGATGCCACAGCCAATGATGTGCCTTCTCCATATGAAGTCAGAGGGTAAGTAGATTAAAAATTAACAACAGCGTCTAGGCAACTGATGTGAAAAAAGCTTATAAATCACCAGGAAACCATTTCTTTACTGGACATGGTTTTGGGGGGGTTTTCATATTCCACTTGAGAACAGAACCACTGAATCCTTTTTGGCTTAGAGTTCTGCAGTGTGAGCCCACATGACTGCCAGAAATTTTGTGAGCTCTCATTCTTGAGTGTTTTGTTGTGGGGAGTGTTGTGACAGGATCTTATTCTGTTGCCCAGGTTGGAATGCAGAGGCACCACTGTAGCTCACTGCAACCTCGAACTGCTGGGCTCAAGCCATCCTCCTGCCCCAGCCTCCCAAGTAGCTGGGACTACAGACATGTGCCACCGCACTGGGCTAATTTTTTTATTTTTTGTAGAGATAGGGTCTAGCTAACTTGCTCAGGCTGGTATTGAACTCCTGACCTCAAGCAATCGTCTTGCTTCAGCCTCCCAAAGGATTACCAAGTGTGAGCCATTGCACCTGGCCCATATTCTTGAGTTTTGATAGGATGTAATTTACCCACTGAAGAAGAATAGTATTTGTTCAGATTGGAAACCATGAAGAGAGATTATTTTCAGAAACAGTTATTGAGGAAGTATATGTCAAGAGTTACTCTGGAACCAGAAATTAGTAAACTTTTTTTTTTTATCTTTCTCCAGTTTTCCTACTATCTACTTCTCTCCAGCCAACAAGAAGTTAAATCCAAAGAAATATGAAGTAAGTGCATTGTCCTGTCTCCCCACAAGTATACACATAGGACATAAACACACACATACACATGCTTGTACATATCCAGTTCTTTAACTGAGTTTATTTAACTAGAAACTCTTTCAACTCTAATGGGCAATATATGTGGTTGCTAAAGTGCTTTTACAGACTGAAAAGTCTTCTAATTGGGGAGGAGGGCACAAATTAGTGTTCTTTAAAAAGTTCAATTTTCAGAGTAATCTTTCTGTTTTCAGGGTGGCCGTGAATTGAGTGATTTTATTAGCTACCTGCAGCGAGAAGCTACAAACCCCCCTGTAATTCAAGAAGAAAAACCCAAGAAGAAGAAGAAGAAGGCACAGGAGGATCTCTAAAGCAGCAGCCAAACATACTACTTTGTAAAAAGGACTCTTAGAGATGGGAAAACCATTGGGGAGGACTGGGACCCATATGGGATTATTACCTCTCGGCGCTGAGAGGACAAAATGGATGTAATCTGAATCCTGTTAAAATTTTCTCTAAACTGTTTCTTAGCTGCACTGTTTATGGAAATACCAGAACCAGTTTATGTTTATGGTTTTGGGAAAAATTATTTGTGTTGGGGAAGATGTTGTGGGGGTGGGGGGAATTGAGTTGGGGGGTTATTTTCTAATTTTTTTTGTACATTTGGAACAGTGACAATAAATGAGCCCCCTTTAAACTGTCTTTTTTCCATGGGATAAAGGACCAAAGGTTCTCTAGGCTATCACTATCCAATAGAACTTTCTGCAGTGATGGAAATGTCCTATAATCTGTACTGTCTAGTTCTTGTATCTATGGAGCATCTGAAATGTGGCTAAAGTCTACAGCCATGCTACCTACAACATGCCTAATCTGGTCTGAAATGTGGCTAAGAACTACATTTTTAATTTTCATTAATTTAAATAGCCACATAGGGGCTACCATATTGGTCACTGCAGCTATAGACTGACTAACTGAAACCATAGTAATCACTTCAATATCCTTTCCAAATTTCTCATCTCTTTATCTTGTTACATGTTTATTACCTAGGCCCTAGTGATTAGAACAGGTGAGGGGCCTTTCTTGTAAGGCTGTTTCTGGCCCAGCCCATGCTCAAAGGATGGGTTGCTGTTTATCCTTGCCACCTAGCTAAGCTTATTGCATGTTTATACCTCCCAAGGACTGTTCTCTGCCTAGAAATGCCCTGCCATGGGTGTGGCATCAGGTTAGGGTTCTCTCCAAGTTGTTTCAGGAATTGCTGGCACTGTTGGGTGCAGCTTTCTTCCAAAGCCTAGGGCGTGGCCCACTAACCTCCCTCTTTAGTGGGAACTGGGAAAAGCAGTTATCATTCCTGCTTGTTAGTGAAGCATCTACTTTCTTCTGTAACAGTGAGGAACAAAAAGGCTAGGACTGAATTGATCTCCTTTTGTTCAAATGAAGTGAACTATTTCTCTCTTTGTAGGTAAATCCAAATCCTGTACAGTTATAGTTTTCAGTCACTGGATAATTCCAGATAGGAGCCCTAATTGTAGGTGATTCTACAAACCCCTATGTTCAGAAAAGGAGAACTTTCTTCCTATTATAATCTCTAGTTGTCAAACATAAGATGGAATTGATAGAGCCTTATAGCAACATATACATCAGGGTCACGCACAGGGATTTTAAAAAGTAAAGGTATTGGCCAGACAGTGGCTCATGCCTATAATCCTAGCACTTTGGGAAGCCAAGGCAGGAGGATTGCTTGAGCCCAGGAGTTTGAGGTTACAGTGATCTATGATGATGCAACTGCACTCTAGCCCAGGCAAGAGAATAAAACCCTGTCTGGAAAAAAAAAAAGATGTCTAAACCATAATCTTGGAAATTCTAATAACACCTGGGCTGAGGACTGAGGATCTACTTTTTTAGAGAGCCCCAGAAGTAGTTCCTATGTATAGCCAGGGTAAGAATTACTGCCTTGGGGCTGGGCTCGGTGGCTCACGCCAGTAATCCCAGCACTCTGGGAGGCTGAGGCCAGTGGATCGTTTGAGCTCAGGAGTTCGAGACCAGCCTGAGCAAGAGCAAGACCCCATCTCTACTAAATAGAAAGAAATTGGCCAAACAACTAAAAATAGAAAAAATTAGCCGGGCATGGTGGTGCGTGCCTGTAGTCCCAGCTACCTGGGAGGCTGAGGCAGGAGGATTGCTTGAGCCCAGGAGTTTGAGGTTGCTGTAAGCTAGGCTGATGCCACCGCATTCTAGCCTGGGCAACAGAATGAGACTCTGTCTCAAAAAAAAAAAAAAAAAAAGAATTACTGCCTTGGAGGATTTAAGGAAAACATACAACTTATACAAAGGACACAGAAGCAGTCAGTTTTAATTTTTTATCCATGTTTGTAAAAGAATTCTTTTAGTACATGGGTAACACCCAAACCCTTTCCCATTATATCCAGGTGTGCTATAAGTTCCTTTAGCTCTGTTACCAAAAGTTTTCATTGTTTCCTTAGGGAGGCTACCAGGCTAAATTCACTTTTTAGTTTGTCTAATGTCCTCAAGTTATCTCATCCTAGAAATGATGTCATTTCTTACTATTTGAAAATTACTTGGCTGAACAAAAGGTGAAGAAGCCAAGCCTCTGCTACTGTTCTTAGACTCCTGGGTACAGCTGTGGAGTCCCGGCACACTGCCTATACCCTAAAAATTAAAATATGGCAACAATGAAAACCAAGCCTCAAGAACCTAGAGCAGCTCTCTACTTGCCACTATGGACTCTGGTGGTCAGTATAGGGAAAGCGGATATTGCACTCTATTTAGTTTATAGCTACTTTGTTCCTGTATCACTGAGCAGAGGGTCAAGAGCCCTCTTGACAGCTTCAGCTGACCCTGTTCTTATCCTCAAACTCCAGGATGAGACCTTTAATGTGGGACAATTTCTGATGCAGGTACTCACAGCGACGTTTTTCTTCCCTGTAACCTGGGTACCGCTGCAGAGAAAAAGAGTGTCCATGTCAAAAAGTAAAAATCTTCATTTTTACCTTTGTGCTTCCATCCCCAGACTTTGTCTTACCTTCCTGAACTTTTTATATTCCTGGACTATCTTATCTTCCAGCACCTGAAACACAAAATACTAGCACTGAGTTCAACATTAAGAAATGAGGGGGAAGTAACTTCCCTTCTCATTCTACCAAATGATACAGACTAATTTTTCTCTCAAAACAGGTTTGCTTGTCACCTTGCTTAGTCACTGAACAAACAGGCTTATGGGTAGTTAGCAGGGGGTTAATGGCCAGTAGAGCTGGAAAGCCAGCCTGGGTCCAGTCCTTACCTTATGTTCTGGAGTTCCTTGCTGAACTCTCTTGATCTCTGCTCCCAGCTCTATGAACCTTTGGCTTGCAGCCCCAACACGGGCATGCAGGATCCGGTATTCAGTGTAATCTGTCTCAAAGTCCTGCTCATAGGCATGTTGTTGTTCTGCACTGTGGATGGCCCTGTATTGCCTGCCAGAAGCAGAGAGTTGTCACCTTTAATTTCATTGCCACCAAAAGCTCCCAGCTTCTAGAAAGTTTATATATACACAAGGCTTGATGAAATTGGAAATGGCAAGGAACTCACAGGAGGTAATCTGGTACCTCTTCACGGCTTGGGGATTCAGAGTCTAGGAAGGAAGCAAGAAAACGCAAAAGTGACGATAGGCATTTTTTTCACTGGCATTTTTACCCTCCTCTCATTAACTCACCTGCTTGAACTGAGGCACTGTGCTCCAGGCTGGGATCCATGTCTTCATCCTTATCTTCTTGCTCCCAATCTTCTTCCTCTTGTAAATCCTGATTGGGTAGCCCTTGTAGGGGACTTGGAGCTAGAGGCAGAGCTCTGAACCTCTTTTCCTCTGGTTCTGTAGTGGCTACAGGAGCTGGACGTTTCTGTTTTAGGAAAATATCCATGTGACATAAACAACCAGGAACTTTCTATTCTGTCCTTCTCTAAAAAATTCCTCCCATATAACAAGCTCCTTAGCTTTGCGCAGTGGCAGTATCATAGCCAATGAGGTTTATCCAAGGTGCAATTATTGCTAATTGAAACAAGCTCCCAATTTTTATTTAATTTTATTTTTTTGAGACAAAAATCTCACATTGTCACCCAGGCTGGAGTGCAGTGATGTGATCTTAGCTCACTGTAACTCCAAACTCCTGGGCTCAAGGGATCCTCTTGCCTCAGCCTTCCAAGTAGCTAGGACTACAGGTGTGCACCACCATGCCTGGCTAATTTTTTAATTTTTTGTAGAGATGGGGGTCTTACTATGTCTCACTCCAGGCTGGGTGCTCCCAGTTTTTTTATTTTAGCTTGACTAAATGTGTCTCTAAAAAGCCCTTGCCATTACAACTTACCCTGTCTAGACATTTCCGGCTGGCAGAGGAAGACAGTGCCTGATCAGGCTCTCTATTTGGAAGATGGGCCTGGTTCCTAGGATATTTTAAGGGAATGGTAGAGATGAAGACCAGGGTAGGACGTGAGGCTAGGTCATCTATTACAGTATTTAAGGGTGGAGATTAGAGAGGAAGACAATACCCAGGCTTCCCATGTTAGTCCCACCCTGTTCCAAGTACCTCACTTCCCACTGTGCCATGTACTCCCTTGAGGATCCTGGGAGTGACTGTCCTTGGTTGATTGCCAGTGGATCTGACACCTGGTGGGGAAAGTGGCAGGAGCACTTGCCTCCCTGGACTTAAGGTTTTACCCCACCTTATCAAAACTCCCTGCAGTTTCTGGCCTCACCTCTTCTACTGACATCTGTGACTGTGATATTGCATCTCCTTCAGAATAGTCTCTTGTGTTCTGCCAGCTCTCAGGACGTCTGGCATCTTCAGTAAGGTTGTGTCCCTGAGCTGATGATCGGGCTGGGATAGAATCCATGGCTGCCCAAACAGTGAGGCGTTCCCTGAGTGGGCCCAGGCAGTGGAGGCGGTTAGGCCCAGATCTGGAAAGGAGTGGTGGAAAAAAACACGAGGGTAAAGAGTTTTTAAGCACCTCTCCACATTCCCCTCCCCCACTTTCCGCAACCCCTTTCTTACCTGCTACCTGTTGCCTCTTACCTGCCTAAACGCTGGCACACAAGATCCAAGCTACCACCAGCGCCCTCCTGGCCACACTGAGACACTATGAAGGAGAAGAGGCAGGACGAGCCAGAGCCTGGGAGCCTCAGATACTGGGGGTGGAAGGGGGCGGTAAGCCCTGTGAAGTCAGCCCCTCCCCCTCCTGCCAACGCCCCTCCTCCCTAAGACGGAAGATGGATCCCATGGGGCTCGTTAGCACACCAGGTGCAGCTGGGCCTGAGTTCCCCAGGAGGCAGAAACGGCACAGTCCCCTCCACCACAGTCTCCTGGGACTACAACCCCAGCAGCCCTCTTGCCCCACCTGGGGTTCTGTTCTCAGAACTTCCTCAGACTGTGACCGCTGGCAGCCTCCCGCCCTTACCACACCTTCCTGGAGCCCACGTTTGTGCTTCCTCGCCCCCACCTTGCTCACACAGCCTGGGCCTGCACTTACCCCTCGGTGGCCTTGGAAAGCGATCACTGGCTGTACCTGCGGGGAGAGCACAGACGCGAGCTGAGAGCAGGTGAAGCGCAGTCCCTAGGATCTGGGGTTAGGGGCCCGAGGGCGCCTGCCTCGCGGGCTTCACTTGGAGAGGTGGGGAAGCCGGAGCCTGCGGATGCCGCTCCCTCTCTCCCCAGGTCCCTTCTCCAGGGTTGCCGGCTGAGGCCCAACGTCCCGAGTTATAGGGCCTAGGTAAGAAGGGGGCCGGCCGCACCTGTTGCCGGGGACACTCTTGCAGAGCCCGCAGCGCCGCGTCGTTGAGTCTCAGCAGTAAGAGGCTGGTCCGGGCAGCAGGAGAGAAGCAGAGTCGGAGCTTCCCGCTCAGAGGTTCCCGGACTTCCTCCATGGCGGTAAGTTTGAGCGCAAGCAGAGCGCGAGCCAGAGGCGAGGGCCACCACCGCCACCTCCGCTGTGTAGGGCTCGGCTGGCACACCGGGTAGCCCAGGTCTACCCGCCCTCCGCCAGGAACCCGCCCCCGGCCCCACCCCGAGCCGGCGCCACCCCAGAGGTTTCCCAGCCGCGTGGGCGGCGCTTCGCCCTGCAGGGCCATCTGTGGGGACTCCAGCAGTTTCTTCTTGGATTGACACGAATCGCATTGGGCTTTCGGAAGGTCTATTCCAGTGCTGAGGAGAAAAGAGGCTGCGGCCAGCATCTGACCTCTCACCCAGAATTCCCAGTCCCGCCTCAGTTTCCTTAGCTACCTCGAATTCAGAGCCGCCGTCTTTAAGTGAAAGTTGAACCTGCAACCCCTTGAGGGTTTCAGCCACAGAGGAACGGGAGAGAGGACCTGGTTGGTAGGCGGACTCAGAGGTTCGCGCCTCCAAGGCCGTGAGCCCCAGGGACCCGAGGGACCAGAGGATGGCAGCCCCGAAGGGAGACCCGACTCGGCCCTTTTGTTTTTCCCCGGCCGCGGAGTTGCAGCGGATCTGAAGCCTGTTACTAACTGTGGCTGGAGAGGCTATCTGGCCCTGTGGTGTGGTGGCAGCGGTGAGCTTGGTGGTCGCAGGCCAGAGCGCCCCCCATGGTTGGGCGGCGATGGGGGGCATGGGTGGTGGTAGGAGAGTTGCAGGGCGGAGGAGAGCCAAAACTCAGTCCCAGTTCTCACCTACTGGCCTAAACACACGTGAGGGTGGCGAGAAAGGGAGCTGGCTTGCTTCCTCTGGAGGGCCAGGGAGTGCCCTGAAGTTGCCAGGCATTCCAGACGTCCTCATCCTGTGCGGTGAGACCTCAAGACCAATATCAGTCCAGCCCTTGTTGTCCCCACTTGTTCCTGTTTATGTTTCCCAAGAGCCCAGATGTCCTCTTTCCTAACCAGGATCCCTCTGTTAATCCCTGGACCTGCATAATCCCAAGTGACCTTAATGCCAATAAAATTACCTATACATTTGTCAAAACTCATTAACAGTGCACATACAGTGTGTATTGTATGTAAACTATACTTCAAGAAAGTTGATTTTAAAAATCAGTGGAATAAACTGCAACTCCAACAACAAAAACATTTACCTGTCCATCAGGGCTTTTTGTTTCTCTGGATGACAATTTGCTAATTTGATGAACAGTTGTGGTAATGGGTAAAGCTGGTCTCCCAGGCTTCCTTTTCTTTTATTAATAAGATGACATTTGTGGCCGTTTGTAGGATTTTCCTAGATTTAAACTCAAAGGAGAGACTAGAATGGTGAAAATTTCAGGAGAGGAGGGAGGGAAAAATACTGTAAGAGCAGGCAACTGGTGAAGATATTTGGAAAAGGGAGGAGGGAGCTGCAGATCTAACTTGTTGGGTGTCCATTGTGTGTCAGGACCTTTGCCTGTTATGTAATCCCTACAATAGCTTTTTAGAGTGGGTATGATTATTCACATTTCTCATTCATTCATTAAACAAATATTTGTCGAGCACTTACTCTAAACTAGGTACTGTACTAGACACTTGGAATACATCAGTGAGCAGATTCTTGCTTTGGAATACCTTACATTCTAGAAAGGAAGGAGACACTATAAACAAAAAGGAGAGATAAACATAAGAAATATCATAGTATATATTAGAAGGTGATAAGTGCTAAAGATAAAAAGAAAAAAATGAGCAAGGTAAGAGGGTTTGGGAGTAGGGGAAGAAAAGGTTGACTGTATATTAAATAAGGTGGTCAGAGAAGGCCATCTGGAGAAGATGAAGTTTTAGCAATTCCCTAAAGGGGGCGAGGGGATTGGCTAAGCTGTATTGTTGGAGGAAATGCTTTCCAGGCAGAGAGAACAGCCAGAGTGTGCCTGGAGCGTTTGGAGAAAAGATGAGGCCAGTGTAACTGGAGAAAGTGAGTGAAGGGGAGAAGAGTGAGAGATAAAGGCAGGAACAGAAAGGGCAGGGGCAGACCAGATCATGGAGGGCATTATCAGTCATCGTAAGGACCTTGGCTTTTACTTTGACTGAAATAGGAAGTCACTGAAGGGTTTTGAGCAGAGGTGTAGGAGTAACATGAAGTCACTTCTATTTTAAAAGAGTCACTCTGGTTGCTATGTTGAGAATAGACTATAGCGGGACAAGATAAAAGCAGTAGGACATGTTGAGAGGCTAGTTCGGCTGAAGATGGTAGCCTCTTGGATCAGGTGGGAGAGATGTAGAGGGTTCTGGATATATATTGGTAGAGCCAACAGGATTTCCTGATGGATTGAATGTGATGTGTGAGAGAGAGATGACATCAAGGATGACTCCAAGGTTTTGGGCCATAACAATTAGAGAGATATAATTACCATCAACTGAGGTAAGGAAGGCTTGGAGTGGAGCAGGGTTAATTCCGAACATGTTGGGTTATCCATTAGAATCCTCATGGGGATGTGGAGTAAGCAGCTGTAAATGCAAGTTTGGAGTTGGTGAAAGCCATCTGGGCTAGAGATGTAAACTTGGTAGTATTAAACATAGGGATGGTATTAAAAGCTATGAGACTGGATGAGATCACCAAGGAAGGAAAGAAGGGCCCCAGCAGGGGTGGGGAACTTGCAGTTTTAAGGCCACATGTGGCCTTCTAGGTCCTTAAGTGCAGCCTTTTGACTGAATCCAAATTTTACAGAACAAATCCTTTTATTAAAAGTGGTTGCGGGGGAGAGGGCAACACACGTAACCTAAACATCTGTACCTCCATAATATGCTGAAATTAAAAAAAAAAAAAGAGTGGTTCAGGCCGGGCGCGGTGGGTCACCCCTGTAATCCTAGCACTCTGGGAGGCTGAGGCAGGCAGATTGTTCTGAGCTCCGGAGTTCGAGACCAGCCTGAGCAAGAGCGAGACCCCCGTCTCTACTAAAAATAGAAAGAAATTGGCCAAACAACTGAAAAATAGAAAAAAATTAGCCGGGCATGGTGGCGCGTGCCTGTAGTCCCAGCTACTTGGGAGGCTGAGGCAGGAGGATCGCTTGAGCCCAGGAGTTTGAGGTTGCTGTGAGCTAGGCTGATGCCACGGCACTCGCCCCAGGCACGAGAGTGAGACTCTGTCTCAAAAAAAAAAAAATATATTAAAAGTGGTTCAGCAGAGAAAGATGAAGCTTTTCTTGCCTCCTTTGGTGCTGAAAAAAAGAACAATCTTGCAATCAGAAGGCCACAGTTTCCCCACTCCTGCAGGGGGCACTCCAATCTCCAGAAAGAGGTCAAGGTGGAAGAAAAGCATAGCCAACTGAGAGGAGGAAAACCAAGAGAGTGGGATGCCCTGAAAGCCAAGTAAAGAAAATGTTTCAAAGAGAACAGTGTCATCAACTGTGTCAAATGCTACCTATAGGTCAAGTAATAGGAAGATTAAGAATCGACCATTGTGATGAAACTGTTTTAAAATTGACAGTAGTGATACTCGTACCTATCTGTGAATATACTAAAAATCATGAACTAGTACCTACATTTCAAATGGGTGAATTGTATGGTATGTGAATTATAGCTCAATAAAGCTATTGTTAAAAAAAAAAGAGAATTGACCACTGGATTTAGCAATGGGGGTTCATTGATGACCTTAACAAGAGCAGTTTGGTGAAATGGTGTGGATCAAAGCCTGATTGGAATCAGTGTAAAGAGAATGGTAAAAAGGAATACACCAAGAATATAAGAAACCTGAGTTTTGCCAAATATGGGGGCAAAGAAATAAGAGTTAATTGGTGGGGGAAACAGGATCAAGAAAAGGTTCATTTTTTTTTGAGACAGAGTCTTGCTCTGTTGCCTGGGATAGAGTGCCGTGGCATCAGCCTAGCTCACAGCAACCTCAAACTCCTGGGCTCAAGCGATCCTCCTGCCTCAGCCTCCCAGGTAGCTGGGACTACAGGCACGTGCCACCATGCCCTGCTAATTTTTATATATATATTTTTAGTTGTCCAGATCATTTCTTTCTATTTTTTTGTAGAGACAGGGTCTCGCTCTTGCTCAGGCTGGTCTCGAACTCCTGACCTTGAGTGATCTACCCACCTCGGCCTCCCGGAGTGCTAGGATTACAGGCGTGAGCCACCGTGCCCGGCCAAGAAAAGGTTTTAAGATGGGAGAAATAGTGTGTTTGTATGTCGATGGAAATAATTTTGAGAACATCCCCAAAACTTTGATGATGTAGGAGAGAGGGGAGGATAACTGGAGTGGTGTCCTTGAGTAGGTTAGAGAGGATGGGATCCATTCAAGATTATCTTTAGATAGGAGCGTGGGCAGTTCATCTATTGTAACAGGTCACAGGCAGAGAAAGTTTATGCAGGTGCAGAGGTAAGTAGATATAGTGGGAGTCTGTGGAAATTCTTTTCTAATTGCTTCTAAAGCAACTGAGAGAGAGTATGAAGAAGGAGTATGGGGGTAAAGGTGTGAAAATGGTGTTAAATAATTGCCTAAACGTGTGAGAGAGTGAATAAGTTAGGAATGTGTCAAACACTAAGGACTGATGAGAAAACTGAGGCTTAGAGAAGCTAAATGGCTTGCCCACTGTCACAAAGCAGAGGTTCTAAACCTGGGCCTGCAGATCATAGAATTCAGGGAGTCTCTGAACTTGGAAGGGGGAAAAATACATCTTTATTTTCATTAGCCTCTAATAGAAATTTAGCATCTCACTGAGCACGGTGGCTCTGAAGGCTGAGGTGGGAGGATTACTTGAGCCCAGGAATTCGAGGCTGTAATGTGCTAAGATCATGGCACTGCACTCTAGCCTGGGTGACAGAGCAGGAGCCTGTCTCTAAAGAAATAAAAATTAAAAAAAAAAAAAACTTACCATCTTAACAATTTTTAAGTGTATAATTCAGTAGTGTTAAGTACGTTCATGTTGTTAACTAATCTCCAGAACTCTTTTCATCTTGCAAAACTGAAATTCTGTACCCATTAAACAACTCTCCATTTCCTCCTGCTTCCAGCCCCTGGCAACCACCCTTCTGCTTTCTGTTTATATGAATTTGACCAGTCTGGTTACCTCATACAGTTGTCCTCCCTTATCCAAGGTGGATATGTTCCAAGACCCTCAGTGGATACCTGAAACTACAGGTAATTCTGAACCCAATTGCTATCAGTCAGAACACGTTTCTGTCCATGTCTTCCACCCACAAATTTAATGCCTTTTCCATCTTAACTAAACATTTATCACACATTGTGGCCATAAGTCTTGGAGTTTGAGGTGAGATGGCAAAACTAATATGAATTTCTTTTTCCTTTTTCACAATTTCACAATTTCACAAGATTCGATTCGTTCTTATTGTAGATCTTAACAACCTCAGCATACGATTTTTTTTTTCCCTTAAGTTGAGAACTTCCGTCTTTTCACTTAAAGGAAGCAATTTAGGCTTCTCTTTGGCAAATCCAAATTGCCAGCATCACTACTCTTGAGCTTTGGGGACATTATTAAGTAAAACAAGGGTTATTTGAACACAAGCATTGTGATTCTGCAGACAATCTGATGAACTATGTGGCTACTAAGTGACAAACAGGCGGGTAGCATAGACAGCAGAAAGCGTGGACACACTGGAAAAGGGGAGGATTCCCATCCTGGGCAGGACGGAGTGAGAGAACACGAGATTTTGTCATGATACTCAAACAGCTTGCAATATAAAACTTAGGAATTGTTTATTTCTGGAATTTTCCATTCAATATTTTTGGACTGCTGTTAAACATGGGTAACCGAAACCATGAAAAGTGAAATTGCAAATAAGAGAGGCTACTGATTCATGGATTCATACAGTATTTGAAGGTCCTCAAGGTTCATCTATGTTATACTATGTGCCAGAACATCCTTCCTTTTTAAAGCTGAATGATATTCCATAGTATGTATATGCCACGTTTCGTTTATCAATTCATTTGTCAATGGATACTTGAGTTGCTTCCACCTTTTAGCTATTGTGAGTAATGCCATGAACATGGGTATACAAATACCACATATTTTTAAAGTGTATTTAAAACATTATTCTGAGAAGAGGTCCATAGGCTTCACTAGACTTCCAAAGGGGTACATGGCACATAAGAACCCAGTGCATGGTTTGGCCAGGATTGGAACTCACGCCATTTGGCTCCCTTTCCACATTCATGAGGTCATGCCACATCAGCAGTGGTACTCAGCTACAGCAGGGCAGGTTCATGGGAGGAAGAAGAGGACATCATCCAGATGTGCATGTGACCCTGTTCCCTTAGAGTTATAGTTTTGGTCTTCTTACCCTTTTCCCTTCTTCCTGAGGTTCCTGTCCATTGGACCTGGCGATGTTTCTTTCCTCACCAGTGTCTGTGGGCCTACAGCACTGTGGCTGCTGCAGGTGTCACTCTGCACTGACAGAGCTCACTTTACTGGGAGCTTCATATTCCCCCAGGGACTTGGGGCTGTTGTTTTGAGAGTACACTTTAACAGACAGCCCCAGCACAAGAACTTAAAGCCCTGTCTTGATTCTAGGAGGAGTAGGGTAATGCATATTTTTCAACAGGGTAGCAGGGGATAGCCTAGACCTTGCTTTGTATTAGCTCCTTGCCTCTGAACTTCTTCCCAAAGGGCTGAGGGAGAATAAGAAAGGGAACCCTTAATAGGAACAGATAAAGGCTGTTGTAGACACAATGGTTGGCAGGATCATGCAGCAGCTGAAGGTCTCAGTAAGCAGGAAGTGGGCTGGAGAGGAGGGTGGGAAGCAGAGAAGAGAGTGAGAATGGGAAAGGTTTGGAGACTATCAGAGAAACTTGCCCTATCTTCCTGGTGTCTCCCAAAGGAGAGGAGAGGAGATAGAACTTAGGAATGTCTGAATAATTTAAATGCAATTCATACGAACCAAGAGAGAAGCAGAAGTATCTGGAAGGAAGTGCTGCTCTGAGACCCCAGCTGTGCTCATGATATGTGCACAGAGGTAGGTAGGGCAGGGTGGAGGTGCCTGGTGGAGGGAGGGAGATATTCAGAAGCACGGATGGTTAGTAACGAGGTATTATCACCCAGCCCAAGATGAAGGGGGAAAGTGCCTTAGCTCTCCTTCTTGGGCATTTCCTGGTTCGTATTTGGTAGCGCTTCAACAAGGGAGACTTGGCCAGCCCTGAGTCTCCTAGAACTTAGAACTGGCTTCCAATGCAAAGTCACCTGCTTTGTGGGGATAACCCTAGCCATACTCTTTCTGGATTCTTCCCCTATCTGGGGTATCCTTGTCTCTGGATCTGCTCCTGGAAGCTCTTCTCTTTCTTTTTGTCAGTCCAGATGTTCTTCTCTCAGTCCAGACCTATTGGTCATTGGGAGCAGGGGACGGAGGCTAGTTGGATGCTTCTAACAGCTAGTGACACATACACGAAAAGTTCCTAAGAGATTAGTACCTAAACCCTTTCTCTATTCTCTCCTCCTGTGCTATTTCATTCATTACCATGGCTGGGGTTTTAAGGTACTATTTGTTTGTTTTTATGGAAGTTATACATGTGTATCACTTAAATTCTATTCAAGACTTATAATGAAAAATAGCAACCCTTATCCCATTCCACTTCCCACTGCTTAAAGATTACAGCTCTTTTAGTTGTTGCTGTTTCTTCTTGCTTTTTCTTCTTTTCTTTTCTCTTCCCTTCCCTTCCCTTCTCTCTTCTCTTCTCTTCTTTTCTTTTCTTTTCTTTTCTTTTCTTTTCTTTTTTTTCTTTTCTCTTTGAGACAGTGTCTCACTCTATCACCCAGGCTGGAGTACAGTGGTGCAATCATAGCTCACTGCAGCCTTGGACTCCTGGGCTCAAGCGATCCTCCCAACTCAGCCTCCCAAGTAGCTGGGACTACAGGTGTGTGTCATCACGCCCAGCTATTTATTGCTTTTTCTAAATATCATGCCATTTCTGGATTTTTCAGTTTCAGTGATTAGCTACCAACTTCTATTTTAAAAATGAGAACTTAACTCTCTCAGCTGCCACACAAATTTGCATGTACTTTCTCTCTCTTCATCTTCCTAATGCAGTCATTTTTGTTAGGTTGAAATTGAGTGTTTATGTTATTATGAGTATGTAAATATTATTTACAACCTGTGACACTTAATGTATTATGTTTACATTTTCTTTCTTGTATATCCCCCCTCAGAATTAATAATTATGTCTTTTATTTTATTTATTTATTTATTTATTTTTCGAGACAGAGTCTTGCTCCGTTGCCCTGGCTAGAGTGCAGTGGCATCATCATAGCTCACTGTAACTTCCAATTCCTTGGCTCAAGTGATCCTCCTGCCTCAGCCTCTCAAGTAGCTGGGATTACAAACACAACCATGCCAGGCTAATTTTCCTATTTTTTGTAAAGGGGTCTGGCTCTTGATCAAGCTGGCCTATGAACTCTTGACCTCAGGCAATCCTCCTGCCTTGCTCTCCTGGTGAGCCACCACACCCAGCCAATTATGTCCTTTAGTTTGTTTATTTACTTATCTCTGTACTTATTACCAATTCTTTCTCACATTCTCTTCTAGGAGTGTAACTCTCAATATATCTAAATACAATCAGATTATTTATGAATTTTATTGGTTTCCATTTTTTCTTAGACATCTGCCTCCAGAGCCCTCCATCCTCCTACTCCAATCTAGAATGGTTAATTGCTCTCTAGGCCTACTTTGAAGCTATCATCCTGGGATCTCCTTTCACCCTCAGCTGGAGGATTTTTTTCTGGAATCCAGAAAAAAGGGTATCCTTAGCTCCTATAGGAGCTAAGGGAAGGAAATCCTTCCCTTTTTTAATTGGTTTACTCCATCTTTTTTTTTTTTTGAGACAGAGTCTCACTCTGTCGCCTGGGCTATAGTGCCATGGCATTAACCTAGCTCACAGCAACCTCAAACTCCTGGGCTCAAGTGATCCTCCTGCCTCAGCCTCCCAAGTAGCTCGGACTACAGGAGCATACCACCACGCCCGCCTGGCTAATTTTTTCTATTTTTAGTAGAGACGGGGGTCTCCCTCTTGCTCAGACTGGTCTGGAACTCCTGAGCTCAAGCGATCCTCCCGCCTCGGCCTCCCAGAGTGCTAGGATTACAGGCGTGAGCCACCGAGCCTGGCCTATTCCCTCATTTTGGTACAGAGTCTCAAAGGACTTACCTTCCATGCTCCCTTTTCAGAAAGCTGTTGGTTAAGTCCCTTGAGACTTTACATATTTTTATTCTTTTCTCATACTTAACTGGTGGTAGCTTAGCTGGATGAAAAAGTCTAGGCTAATTATTTTTCTTCAGGTATTTGTTGACATTGTCTTCTGGCTTCCAGTGTTGCTGCTGACAAGTGAAGTGATTCTGATTCTTCATTCTTTGTATGTGATTTTTTTTTTAAACAGAGAGCCACTGAGATTTTATTTGATTTAGCTATTAAAAAAATATTTTTTAAGAGACATGGTCTCGCTATGTTGTGCCTGCTAGAGTGCATTGTACTCTTGCACTCCTGGACTCCAGTGATCCTCCCACCTCAGCCTACGGAGTAGCTGGGACTACAGGCACGTGTGTCACCATGCCTGGCTATG
>RJWJ010034243.1:0-17389 GCA_004363605.1 Indri indri | reverse complement strand
TTAAAGTCTCCTTATTTGCTTTTATAATTTTCTTTGCCTCTATCCTGGCTTCTTCTTCTGGTGAACTCCTTACTGTAAGCACTGATTCCATGGTAACTCTGGGATGCCCACTGAGTCAGGCCTGGCCTGGCCTGGCTGTGCCACTCAGTAGTTGACTGACTATCATATTAGCTCTCTGAGCCTCAGTTTTCTCCCACTTCAGAGGGAAGGAACTATTAGGTTGTTTGAGTTTGAAGCCCCCGTAAGCTATAAAATTCCATTTCTTTTCCTTGGTAGATGACAATCATTTTCAGAGACGCTAGGCTATTGCTGAGTCAGAAATATGACTGCCAGCCAGAAGAGACTGAGAAGGCAGTTAGATCTGGGCTCCTGCCTACAGGAAGCTGAATTGCACAACCTTCATATCCCAAATAATTTCTTCTGTTGTCAAACAATTAAACTTTTTAGTAAAAAATAATGTATAATTATGGTAAATAAATTCTGTTTCAGAAAGGCATAAAAGGAAAAGATCAAAGTCCCCTTACCAATTCCACTTCCAGAGGTAACCACTTGTATGTATAGTTTTAAAAAATTCATTATGTGCACATGAGTTTCTATTTCTCTTGCTTTCTCTACATATATATTTTAACATTATTGTCTTTTTATTTACCTGAACAGATCATATATATACAAGTCTACAGCTTGTTTTGCTTTTCATTTGACGACATATCTTGGACATCTTTCATATCAGCTCATATCATTCTACCTTTTCAACGAAGCTTAGTATTCCACGGTGTGGATATGCCAGCACTTTTCAGTGAGATTTGCATTGACCTGGTTAAAGTTGTTTCCAGTTTTTTGCTACTATAAACATTTACAAAAGTGTTTCTGAAGGATAAGTTCCCTGGAAATGGTATTCTTAAGTCAAGGGATATATGCGTTATTTGTTTCTTTTAATTTGCTACTGCACATTTTAAAAATGATTATTCATCAAATATATAGAAACTAATAAAGAAAAAACAAAATAGGCCATAATCTCATTGCCCAGATAATGTTTGATATAAAAAATAAAATTAATATATACACATCATGTATATACATGAAAATTAAAGCAGTAGAAACAGGCATAAAAATGAAAGGCACATCTACATCCTATTATTCTCTCCAAAGGTAACCACGTTGATGGCTTCTTATATATACCACTCATTATTTCTGTTATGAATATAAACTGGTTTATAAAATATATAATTTTAAAATTTTATAAAAATAGTATCATATTCTATATAATGTTTTATACCTTGATTTTTCTGCTTACTAATATATCTTAGAGAGCTTTCTTAATTTACAAATTCCTACACATTAATCTCATTCTTTTTAATAGCGATGAGTGTTCTACTATCCAATGTAAGAATTTATTTTACCAGTGCGTGGTTGATGGACATTTGGGTTGATTCAGGATTTTACTATTGTAAACAATGCTGTGATAAATATCATCCAACAGTAAATTGTTAATTGTTGAATTAACAATAATTACTAACAGTAATTGTTGAATATGCGTATGAAATTGTGATAGCCATCACCAAATGGCCTCCAAAAATGTTGCATTAAGTTATATTCCTACAAATAATATACGATTTTCAACTTCCTCATATTCTTGTAATAATTGTACATACCTCAACATTTGACACTTTCCATTCTGACAGGTAAACAATTTTATCTTTAAATTTTGCATTTCTTCAATAATAAAGTTGTTGAATTTATTTTTACATAAAATGGCTTTTCATTTATTTTGTCCATTTTTTGTTTAGACAGTTTGCTCTTTTAAAAATTTATCTGCATATTAAGAATATTAATCCTCCCTCTTAGATTACTATTGTAAATATTCTTGGTTTGTTATTTACATTTTGTATTATTGTATCTGTGTTTTGTATTATTGTATTTTAACTTTTCCCTTGTATGTTACTTAATGCCACAGAGAATTTTAAAATGTTTTTTATAGTCATATTTATCACTTTTTTTTCCTTTTTGGCTTTTGAGTTTTGTATTATATTGTCCCCTGTCCAATATATTTAACAAATTACCCACATTTTCCTATAGTACAACCATAGTTTAACTTTTAGCCATTTAATATTTAATCTACTGGAATATATTTTAATGTTTAATGTGAAAACAAAGTAAACAGCCATCATTTCTTGGACTGCTTTCTTATAGCATAAGATTTTTACATCTTTCATCATTCTAATCATACTCTGAATTTTTTTCAGGACACTAAGAAAAGTACATGGAAAAGTGAGAAGGAACAAGTGATTTGGAATCAGACAAACCTGAGACATCTTTGAACATTAGCTTCCTTACCTATAAAAGGAGTATAATACCTACCTACCTATCAGGGCTGTTGCAGGTGCAAACAGGCATTCAGCAAAGAGTATCTACTATTATCATCGTATCAAAGAGCTATGATTATAAATCATGAAATAAAACCTAATAAAAATTGACTAATATAGAATGTACTACATGGGCTACTTCATGCTTTTTTTTTTTTTTTTTTTAAAGGAACACAATATTTCATCACTAGAAGAGCCTTAGAAACTTGTTTGTCCAGCACTTACTCATTACAGATGATCCCCATATGGGAAGGGACTGGCCCAGAGTTATATGAGAGTCAGCACAGGGCTAGGTCCAGTCTGGGGTTCATCTTGCCCAGCCCAGTGTTCTTTCCACTGCAGCAAATGTGTCCTAACAAGTGTGTTTGTTTCTTTTTCACTAGACCAGTGATAACCCTGTCTTGTTCATCTTAGGCCCAATTCTACATAGGTCTCTGCATTTGTGAAGAGTTTTGCTGCTGTTATACTGCCCGAACAATATCCACGTTGTCCTTGTCCCTGTGGATTTCCCTCTTGGTTTTAGCAAACATGCTCTCCTCCAGTCTTTTAAACTTTTCAAGGTCATTTTGATTCTTATTTCTATCCCTGAGGTTTGAGTTTTATCAGTAAACTTTGCTCAAATAACATTTTCAAAGGTATTCACAGTCGATATGACATTTTAAAATACCAAATGTGACACAGCCTTGTATATTTATTATTTCTAATTTTTTGCTTCACTTTGAATTTTCTCTTCTAGATGTGTGAATTCTCAGGTTCTCTTCAGAATATCTTCTCTTTGAAAAGAATTTTCTTCTCAAAGCATGGATTCTCAAAAATTGGATGTTATTAATTATTGTCAAGATTAATAATCATCATCATTGCTAACATCTATTGAGCATCAGGCATGTATAGAGGAGATATTTATACATTATTTCTTTTAATCTTCAGGAGGCTGGGATTATTTTTCCAATTTTACAGATAAGGAAACTGAGCTCAGAGAGAATTACAAACTTACTCAAGTTTATACAGCAGGAAGATGTTAAGGATTTAAAACTGTCTAACTAAAATTCCTTAGCTCTTACCTACCAATTCCTACTGTCCTTCCTTTAATAGCCTGTCCAGTTCTGAGGGTCTATGTCTATAAGAGCGTCCTGATAGAGACATTATGTCCCAATTTATGATGATTAGATCATGTAGGGCTGAAGCAAAAGGCTTTGGGCAGGCTAGAAAAATTCCATCTATTGCTACCTCTTTATGCACATGACTGTAATTGGATAATAGAAATATTTACATTCTCTATGTTATGACATCCTTTTCACAATCATGTTGGAAAATGGATAGAAATTTAACACTTTTAGTTGTCTTCCTTTTTTTTTTTTAGATGCTAATGTGAAGATGAATGGTGTACCATGTCCAAGGTCAACTTTTTTTGTTTGTTTTATTTTTAAAAGATGAGCATTATATTTGCTACTTTAGCCACTAAGGGCCCTGGCCTGGGGTTCCCGGAGTTCCCTTAATAAATGACTGTTCTCTGGAAATATTTCTCTATTTCTTAGGGCTATGGAATGGATGGTATCAGAATCAGAGAACTTCAGAAATAGGGAAAACGGTCGTGATCCTCTCCAACCCTGATGTATACTTTTAGGCTGATTTGACCACATTATTCTTATACCCTTGTTCCTACCATATTGACCTTTTTTTCATTTCTCTAATTCAGCCATTTTTACATCTTTGCACATGATGTCTTCCTTATCTAGTACATAATTTCTCACTCCTTCATCATCTGAAAAACTTCTCCTAGTCCTTAAAGACTCAGTTTGAACTGACTTGTGGAATATGTTTACTTGTGAGCTCATTAAAGGTAGGATCTTGTCTTATTGGAACTTGTGTCCCTGGCACAGTGTCTGGCAAACAGTAGGTGCATAATAACCAAATAGGTGAGAAAGTCAGTTCTCACTATATTATCCCAGGCAAATGATCATCTAACCTCTACGTGACACTGGCTTAAGACCAATGAAGAACTCACCACCTTTCAGGGAGATCCATTCCATTTGGGGTCAGCTCCAGTGACAAAAAACAGTTCTTTGTGTTCAATTTTCCTTCCCCCATCCTTAGTTTTGGTTCTCCTCTAATGGCTCACAGAACAATATTGTTTCTTCTTCTCTATGATCCTCTCTCTTATATTTGAACACAATTTTCTCTATTTCAGGTTAAATGATCTCACTCCCTTCCCCACATTTTCATATCATTCCCGCCAAGTGACCATTTGCTTCTGCTTGCATACCTGCAGTGTCAGGGGACTTTCTAGCTGTCAATTCCATTTTTGGATGTCTCTTATGGGTGTTATTTCTATCATCTTAATATCATTTAATACCTCATCAGAGACTCAGCTAAGTGCACATGGGGTCAGATATGACAATATGGTTGCTCACTGTATGGCTGTTAGCCTTTAATGTATGCCTACTGTAGTATCTAGAGCTAAACACTGCTGATATAAGTTTGGTTTCTTTAAAATATCCATTTTGGTTATTTCCCTTTCTAATTTAAGGGAAGGAATGAACTAGAGTGACACATAGCCATTGCCGAGCAATTTGCTCTTCAGTGGAGAACAGTGACAGGTAAACACACAATTAAACACAGGGTGGTAAGTGCTATGACAAGGAAAGGTCAGAAAGCTCTGGAACAGAGGAGGGTACGAGGAGACATGAGGCGGTTTTCTGAAGGATGTGGCATTGAGACAAGATCTGAATGAGTTATCCCAGTGAGGATGGGTGAGGGTTCCCACAGAACGACAGGAGAGGGGGTGAACAGAGGAGTAGCAAGAGCATTCTGGGCAGAGAGAGGCATCTATGAAGGGCTGGAGGTGAGAGAGGGCCTGGCACATCTGAAGAATAGAAAGCAATTGCTGCTGAAGGACAGCTATGGAAGGAACAGGTATGGGAGCAAGAGGTGACAGTGAGGATAGCTGACATGTATATAGCACTTAGTATGTGCCAGGCACTGCTCTAAGCACTTCATATACATAAATTCCCTTCAGTTCTGTGAAGTAAGAACACACAGCAATCCCCATTTTACAGAGGTAGAAACTGGGCATGATTAGGTAACTTGTCCAAGGTTACATTGCTAATAAATGGCAAAGCCAGGAATTAAACCCAAGCAGTCTGCATTCTTAACCATGACATGGTACTGCCTCTCAAGGATCTGGTGGTACAGGGTATGATAAGCCATTTTAGTGAAGCTGGAGTTTATCTTGAATGCAGTGGGGAGTTATTCTTTAGCTCAAAATCGAGAAATATTATTTTACCATCACTCTTATGCCCCAGGAGTGCTTAAAGCCACAGAAAATGCAGGGAATATGCAGAAGGATGTACTTATAATGCCAGCCCTGCTATCAGACTCTGTGGTTGGATTGATCCTTTTGGAGGTCCGTCCAAAATCTTGGTCACTCCACTTACCAGCTCTATGACTTTGGGTAAATTACTTCACCTCTTTAAGCTTCAGTTTCCTTATATGAACCAGAAGATCTTAAACCTTGTTTTGCTGGGTTGTTGTTGGGATGATTAAAGATAAAGAAAATAAACTGCTTAAAATAATACTTGCCACATGGTAGCTACTCAGTAGATGGTTGCTATTTGTGTTATAGCATATCTATTATCTATGAAACCAGGACTTTAATATGGCTTTTATGAGCAATAACATAACCAAAGAATAGATTTGACGGAAGACTGTCTTGGAATAAGAGTAGCTAAGAACAACAAATTTAACTGAATTATTAACTGTGAAAAAAATACAAAGGGGTGACCCAGTGGGAAAAGGCTAGATAATTGGCACCAGAATTCAATTAAAATTAGTCAGGTACAGAGCACAGAGGATTGTTTCAAGCAAATTATTTCACAGTTGGGGGTCTGGACGCAACGTGGCAGGAGGGCAGCAGGGAAGAAACTGGGGCAGAATCCAAACTATTTCTACTTTATTCAGAGTGACTATGGATAGTAAGAGAAACAGATGTATTAAATAAATGTAGAAGGCTTCCATTCTTTCTTAAGAGGGAAAAAAATCTATTTTCATTTTCCTGAAGTGATGATATGCAGTGAAGCGAATACTTAGGTTCTTTTGCTAACTCTGCCACTAACTTGCTCCAGCCACGAGGGGTTCTGGAAAATGAAGGTGCTGAGCTGCACCACCTTTAAGGTCCCCTGTGGTTGTAAATTCAAGTATTTCCATGGCTAAAAAATAACATCTCAGAAGTGTTTTATGAGTTAGTAAATTATTTTCCCACCTCACATTTCTTACTGAACATGATGAGATATAAACAAACAAATACAATAAAAACATTCACAGGTATTATGTGATCTTATCACGTAATTATGAGAATAAAAGGGAAACTATTAATATAAATATCCCATTTGATTCTTAATTGTGAGCAGTTTGGGGTGGCTAGCATAAAGCATTGAGAAAGAAAAAGAAAAACTGGTGCCAGCAGAAGTGGATCCCGAATGCCAAGGAGAGAAGTTTTGTCAGTAAGTGGTCATGGAAGAGTTTCACAGAGGCATTTAACACAATTTGACCTGTGTTGCTAACCCTAGCAGTAGTGAAAAGTTGGAGTTGAAGAACTAAGTGGTCAAAAATAGGATAAGCAGATGGAAGGCTATTGCGATATTATCAATGATAGATGATGAAGATTAGAAAAATGGAAATGGAATTGAGGGTGAAGGATGGGGCATAGACTTGAGAGAGGAGGCAGAGGGAGGTTCACCATAGTTATTCTCCTCAAATACTTCTGGGAACCAAAATAGAATTCAAATATCTATAATGTTGAACAGATTGGAAATGGGAGATGAGAAAGGTCTAAAAAACTTTTAAGATGATTGGAAGTATGATGATAACATTAATCAAGATGGGAACATGGATGGAAAGTGGGTTTGGATGAGAAGATAATATATTTTGTTTTAGACATGTTGAGCTTGCTATGTTTATTGTACATCTACAGTTTTGCAGGCAGTGGGAAAGCATCTATCTGGAGCTTAGAAATGTGATCAATGTTTAAAATCATTTCAGATTTTGTATTCCTAAGGTCAGTACCCTGATCAGACTACCCAGATATAGAAGGGGCTTGCTGTAAAAATGGAAATAATAAGAGTACCCACTTCACAGAGTTGCTATAAGCTTAGTTAATACATGTAAAACACCTAGAACAATGCCTGGCATATAATTATTAGCTATGATTAGCTAAGAATCATATTAGCCCTCTCCTGACATACACAAAGTAAGAGGATGACCTGGGCTAGTATAAAATTATCTCAATAAAGGCTCAGTTGACCAAGGACAAGTGCTAGGGTTATAGGCACTGAAACAGGAAAGCACTATCCGAGATGTTAGGCATACTGAGTTCCAGTCCTGTGGTTAGCTTATTTGACTTTAGTAAGTCCCTTCATCTCCCTGGGACTCAGTTTATTTATCAAGAAAGAAAGCCTCATGCTAAATCTCAGAGGTGCCTTCCACTGCTTAATAAACAAATATATTCTATGCTCAACATATATTTTGTTGACTATTTGAGACAAACAAAACAGTTCATTCAGTATTAACTTTTTCAAATACCCTCCAGCACGTTTCAGAATGAATGAACTATAAATTGCATTTGAAGTGGAAATTTCTAATTAAGTTCCCTTCTCCTCCTGGAGGCTGCTGCACTTTGTGGAGAGTGATAACATTTCTGACAGTAGATGCATGAGAGCTCAAGACTGGAATCCTCCTGGAGCAGAGGCAAAGTGAAAAACTGATATGGGATATTTACATATCTCAGCAGTTAAACATTAATGTCCCTTTTAAATTGGCTTGCTGATGCAAAAATGAGCTTATAGTAAAAAAAAAAAAAAACCCTCAAACTTTTAAAAATGTTTTGGCTTACCAGAGCATTTGACAGAGGGTCAATCATTTTGAAATCTTTAATTAAAAATAATAAAGTATAACTCGGCTGATCAAACCTAGCTTACTATATGCCAAAACACAGTAAATAACTTTTAGGATTCATTCATTTTGAGTAACAAGTTAACAATCTCTATAAGAATGTATAAGCAAAAATAATTGAAACCTCATAAAATATTATACGAATATAAAATGATGCTAGTATCTCCAGCTCTGATTTTTCCCTTAACTCTAGACTTTTAAATCCATCTGTTTACTTGACATCTCCAGATGGATGTGTAAGACTTTTCAAACTCATCATGCTCAAAATCAAACTCTTAATTTTCTCTCAAAACTGTTTTGGGGACATTTTCTCACTTTTAAGCAAATAATACCACCGCCACTCAAACCATTGAACTAAGAACATTAATTCTTCCCTCTCCCTCCCATCTCCCCATGTAACCCATCAGCACATCTGTTTACGCCAGCTCCAGACAGATTTCAATCCATCTACTTTTCTACATCTGACCCCCCCAACCCCCGGATCAAGCCATCGTCTTCCCCAGGGACACTGCGGTAGCTTCTTGCTTGGTCTCCCTGCACTCTCCCCGGCTTCCCCCACTCTCCCCTATCCATTCCTGACTCAGCAGCCAGAATGATCTTCCCAAAATGTGTATCAAACCATGCCTCTCCTCTGCTAAAATCTTTCCATTGGCTCCTTTTTTTATTATTTCAGCACATTACGGGGGTACAAATGTTTACGGTACATATATTACCGTTGCCCCACCCGAGTTAGAGCTTTAAGCGTGTCTTATTTATTGGCTTCTTGTTGTATTTTAAGTAAAATCTGAACTCCTTTCCTTGACCTCTGCCCATCCCTCTTATTCCAGCTCATGCCACTCTCTGCCTTTTTTTACTGTTGTCTGGCCTCAAGGGCCTTCATCCTGCTTCAACTCAGCCCACGTTTCCTTCAGCCATATGGCATTTGTGCCAGTGGTCCCTTGGACGGGAGTGCTCTTCCCTAGCTCGTCTCACATTTGACCCCTTATTTTCACAAGTCTCAGCTTAAATGTCAATTCCTCAGAGAGCCCTTCAGTGACTATCCTGTTTACGGTAGCCTCCCAACCTGTCTTTAACATACCCTGTTTTAATTTCTCACAGAATTTAGGCCTACTTGATGTTTTCTCGTGAGTAGGGACCTTGTCTGTCTCCTTTACCTCCATACCTCTAGTTCTAGAACACTATGCAGGTACTCGATCAGATTCCTTGAATTAATGGATGATTATAACTATTAGATAACATAACTCTATTTAAATCATCAAAATTTATTGGACAGCTGACTATTGCACTCATTATGAGCCAGATACTGATCGAGGTCCTTTTCAGCAGGAATTTTTCATCTAGGGGGAGAATAGTTGATTAAACTGAACTCACTGAATCAGAATCTCTGATGGTGGGGCCCAAGGATCTTTATTTTCAAAAAGCTCTCTGATGATAGATGATCAGTCAGATGTGAGGCGCCCTTGTGGCGATGTAGCTCTTTGCTTTCCTTTATACTCTGACCAGACCTTCGTTTATGCTATATTTAATTTCAGCCTCAAGTTATACTGTGACTTTGCTAGTTTACAAACTCTTTGACCCTTTGGAACCCTATTACCAATTGGAACTTGGCACAATGGCTTGGAAACTTCCTTTAAGATATACTTGGAAAGGATTATGTAGACAAATGAAAACAGTGGTAAGCACAAGCCATGGCAGACCTGCTCTCCTCATTCCAGGGCTCTGACCACCGTAATATGCTTTGTGCAAGAGTCTCTGTCAATACTAGTATCTCTCAGAACTCTGTAAGACTATAGGTATCACAGTAGAGGTATCCTTGAAGCTCCCAGGCCAATGTCTTAATGCCCTTGAAGACATTGTTGCTAAGGAGTCACTCAACTCCACATCACTCTAACCCCCAAACTTCTCAGGCAATGGATAAAAATCTCAGGTGGGAGGCTAAACTCCTGCCATCAAAGATCTGCTTTGTGGCTTCTCACCTCACTTTCCAAGTGCTCCATCCTGGGATGAGATGTATGTATATTTCTAGGCTGATGGATCCCTTTGGTTAGGGTTAAACTTAAAGCTGAGACACTCTCCTTGATAGGTGATGATAATAAAAGCAACCTTCTAAATGTGCTCAACATGTTCTCTATTTTGAAATCAGTGGACTAATTGCAAGTGCTGTATTTTCTTTAAACTTAGTTTTTTGTGGTTCTGGGTTTCTGATATTAAGATATCACTAAATTTAATCTACTGCTAAAGCACCATCAATGGGAATTGATTAAATAGAATATGAAATAATATTCATATAATGGAATAAATATTCATATAATACAAACATGAAAAACAATGGCATGTATGTCTAATATTCTGAAACTAAAAAACATCCATGATACATTGCTAAGTTAAAGAAAATCAAGTTGTAGAAATGTGTGTATACACACAGTTTTAAAAAAAGAAAAAAGGATCTATGATCTTATAGAGAACGTCCCAAAGGTTACACAACCAAATGCTAACAGAGACTTCAAAGGGTTATGGTGCTGTGGTGGGAGGGGGAGAAATGCTGAAGAGGAGAGAAGGGATCACATTTCATTTCATAGCCTTTAATAGCATCTGAGTAATTTTTACGTGACCATGTGTTACCATAACAACTTTAAAAGTTATACCAAAATAAAAAAGTTTTAACTACTGAATTTGAGGTTTGTGTTACTTTGACAATACAAAACAAAAACAGTTCGTAGGCAAATTAAAGATACCATAATATTTATAGGAAAACTGAGTCCTAGAGTAACCAACTTTTCAAACATTACATTAATGCATTCAATAGATTTTTACCGAATGCCTTCTTTGTGCCAGTCATTGTGCTAATTTCTGAGGATGCGTTAGTGAAGAAAGCAACAACTTGGCCCTCAGTGACTTAGAATCCAACAGTAGTTCTCAACTGGTTATGAAAATGTGTGTGTTTGTGGGGCAGGGGGCAGGTATTTTTTGTTGTTAAAATGTCAAGCATTGGGAGTCAGCACTGGTATTAATTGTACAAGGCTCGGGCATGTTAAATGTTTTGCAAACTGTGGCTCAGTCATACAGTGAAAAACTGTCCTTCCAAAAATGCAATAGCACTTACAAAAAGAAACACTGAATCAACACCATTTTTCACATAAACATCCTAATTCCAAGTGGACTTTATTCTTTATTAAACAAATCCAGTTAGCTAACTTCTGAGCAAAATTTTATTAACTAGGAATTGGTCTAAATATAATAGTATACAGATTTGAAAACAATAAAGCTATTTCTTTCTATGTACCCTATAATATTCACTAATTTGGTTTGGTTTTTATAATCTAATCTGAGTCAGTGAGATTATAATATAGATGAAAAGGTTCTTTTTTCCTTTGTTTTTCCTATACAGTTGACCTTGTTTATAAACTTTAAATCAATTTTAAAGAAAGAAGTAAAACTGTCTCTAGAGACATACCTGTCAAATGGTTCATTCCTAAAGGATCTGAAAGGGTTAGGTAGGAATAATGTACTAATGGAATTATCTTGATCAAGATCCATTAACGCAAAACTGAAACTCTGGTTGCTGGTTGCAAGACTCACCTGACGTTCATTTCATCATAGGTCCTCAGGATAATAATATGCCTTTGTGTTTGGGCTTATGTGTACCTGGGAGACTGACTGTTGCCCATAATTACATCTTAGCATTTCTTTTACTTATTCTTCACCTAAAAATGAGGTCATCATCTCACTGACTAAAAGCTCCCAGGAAACAGGTTTTCTGAGTTCAGGCAAACTGTCAAGAACTCTTAAATCCTCTCTTTCCAATGGCTCCATCAGTCAAATCAAGAGGAGATCTAAACAGACACAAATGCTGAAAATCAAATTGTATTCCATTTGAGAAATGAGTTTTCTTAATCTATTTTCCCTTAAAAATATCTTTTGCTTTTGTTCTTTCCTTTCTAATTTACTACCCGAGCTCTAAGCACTGATCCAGACTATTGCACAGACCTTCTTTCCTAACTGTTTATTTTGAAAAATTTCAAATTACAGAAAACTTGAAGAACAGTATAATAAAAACTCATAAAATTTGCAGCAAGATTCAGTAATTTCTAACATTTTGGTGTATTTATTCTCCCTCCCTCTGTCCTTCTTTCTCTCTCTACCTACCTACCCATTAGAAGAGACAGAGAGACACACACACTTTCCGGACCATTTGAAATATGTTACAAATGTCATGCCACTTTCAACCTAGCATATCAGCAGGACATCTCCTCAGTGTAAAGATATTTTCTATATTACCACAGTGCTATTATTACACCAAAGAAAACCGACAAAACAATAATTCTATACTATTCAATATGCTATACCTATTCAAATTTCCTCAATGATCCTCAAAATGTTTTTCATAGGTTATTTTTCTTAAATCCAGGATTTGATGTTTTATGCATTACATTTGGTTGCTGTTATGACTTTAACCATTATTAATCTAAAATAGTACCTTCTTTATTTTTTAATGACATTGCCTTTTTTTTTACCAGGCCACATGCTTATAGACTGTTCTACATTTTGGATTTGTCTCATTATTTCTTCCTGAGCAGAATCAGGTCAAACATTTTTAGCAAAATCTAGTAAGTAATGTTGTGTACTTTTTACTATATCACAGTAAGAGGCCCAAAATGTGACGTTGCCTCACCATTGGTGATGCTAAACTTGGCCACTTAATTAACCAGATCTGTCCATTCAAAAGGCACTTTGCCCTTTTGAAAATAAAAATATGTGAGTGATTTTTTGAGACCATGTAAATATCCTTTTCTCCAACAAACTCTTGCCCCAATATCTATTTAATATTTAATATCTATTGATTATGCTTTCCTGATATAGTTATTTTATTGAGGGTTGGAAAGTAATGATTTTTATTTATTTCTTCTAGAATTATTAACTGGTATTCTTGTGGGCAGAAGAGCTTCTTTTTTATTTTCTCTTTCTCTCTGAGTATCATTATGAACTCATGCTTTTTGTTTTTCGACTTATTATGATATTATAATCCATTACCTTGCAGTGATTTCTAATTACCCTTTTAGGCTTTCCTCTTATCTCTGTCTCTCTCTCTCTCCCCCTCCTTCTCTTCTTCTCTTCTTCCTATTCCCACTATCATGACAGTCATCTCATATATCACAGCCATTATACTTTTCTCTAAATGCTGCTTTTCATATTTGATACATGACACAGATGTTCATATTCTTCTATGTTCCTCACTGCTTACAGGTTATGTGTAAATTTTTTATCCTCGAATTTAAGGACATTCATAATGTGGCTATTACAACATCCCTCTCTAGTCTTTTTAAGACCATAGACTTCTCTGACATGAGGGAGCAGCAGATTTGATTTTGTCCAGTCCTCCCATATCAGAAGGGTGAGTGTGAACCCCAGGGAATGAAGTTACTTGCCCGGGTCACTCAGTGTATTTGTGCAGAGTTCAGATGAGAATGTTAGTGTACAGTGTCCTACATTACACTCCTCTCCTAAGCAAACTCTCTGCTGCAACCAGAAGCTTCATGTACCAATGTTATTCCTTTTGAATTCCTCCCTCTTCTGCTTCCTATTTCCCAGGGTTCCCTGAAGTCTCGACCTTCTCACATGTCCAGGTCAAGTTCTACCTTCCAAGACCTCCTGCAACCCTGATGGTCTGTGCCACTCACTGGCCATAGGCCTCTCAACATGGCAGTATTACATGAATTTTTGTCTTCTTTTAGTGCTTTATTATTATTTTTAATGTAAAAAGTGATTCAAGTTCATTTTAAATAATTAAAACAATACAAAAGAACATCAAGTAAATTGTAGGCATCTTCTTTCTAGCCCAACCTTAGGTAACCATTGATAATAAATTGTACATATGATTTTTATACATTTCCTCTATACATATATAAATGTTCCCAGCCATATTCATAATGTCAGGAATAGTGCCTGATTCATGTAAGTGAGTAAATGCATATATAAGTGCAAAAACATATATTTACTTCCATATATAGTTTTTATTTTAAATATAGATCATATAACACACAGTGTTCTGTGATTTTCTTTCTTTTTCTATTTAAATTATCTTTTTTATGAATTATCACTAATAGACTGTAAACCTCATGAAGGCAGTCCCCGCCATTGTTTTAGTCCTCTTGTATTCACAGGAAGTGAAACAAATTGCTTTCTTCATAAATTATTATTGAGCATGACTGCAATTACATGTGCCCGATGAATCTCTTTCTCTACTCTGAAGAAGCCTTAAGGTTCACAAGACTCTTTTGCCTCTGAAGAGGCATTATTAACCAGCTTTCCGAGAATTTGAAGGCCAATTTCAGTGGCTAATAATGAGACGAAGACAAACTCGAAAAGAAAGTAAAGCAAGGAGAACTAATGTAGCAGATATGCAGGACCCTGAAAAGGTGGCAACAAGCTTTCTCTAAAGAATAAAGTTTTCCATGCTGGAGCTGCCATCCTGAATGTGGTCTCTTTTGGGAACTGTTAGGTGGACTATGCAATGTTTATCCTTAACTCTAAGCATCAATGATTTTATAAAAAGTTCTGAACATTAGGAGAACCAGAAGAAGCAATAGAATCATTTCAAAGCTCTCCTGAAAAGACAAACTCCATAAAATCAGAAGAGTGAGAATGAGTGACTATCCTCTGGAATTAGCTCTCCTTCTTCACTTCCTTTTTCTTTCGAGCATATATCAAGACTCCATGAAAGCAGCCAAGGCTGTGCTCTGTCTTTTACCATCAGTCCCAAGTGAACATTGTAAGTATCAGAAAAATTTTCCATTTACATAGGCAGAGAGGTATTTTCAGTCATTTAAATCTTTTCTAATTACTAACCAATTCCCTCTTTCCAGCCCTCCTAATTTAGCGCACAGAACGTTGCTCCCTACAGAAAACAACTCCCCAGCAAGGTCTGAGTTTCCATGGTTAATTGCCAGAGCTCCGGATGTGAACAGAGTTGCAAAGCCTCAATCCCTTAATTAGAGAAAAACATCAAGAAATCAAGTTCCACTGCCATGGTTCAGTTACTAGCACAAAGTAAATGTTCAGTAAATAATAGGAAGGAGGGAAAAAGAGAATCAGGAGAATAGGAAAGAAAGAGTGGGAATAAACAGGGAAGAAAGCCAGCCAATTGACTTTCCTCAAACTGCCTGTGATCAAAAATTGAAATGTAGAAGGAGGTTACCAGGAGGTTACATAATACTAGTAACTGAATATTAAGCAAGAGTGTATTGTGCTAGGCTTGTTATTACTAATCCTCCAGGAACTTTGCTAAAGTCTATTTTTAAAATGAAGAAACTGAGCTACAGAGAGGTTAGATACTTTCAAACTAGCAGAGCTAGGATAAGAGCTTTGGTTTGTGTGATATACAGACTGTGTGCTTTCTCCCCTACGGTACTCTGTCTCTTCTCTTACAACACCTGCTGTTTGCAGCCTCAGGTCTGCAGGGGACACTCCTGACACTGACAGGCACCAATGCTGGGATGTGCTATCAATTGACTCCTGCCTCTCCCCCACCAACAGACACACACACACACACACACACACACACACACACACACACACATTCTCCTCCCCCTGATAACACAAAAGGATGCATTCAAATAGCCTGCTAGTGCCTGCCATCACTGTGGACGACTTTGCTTTTCTACGTACATAAACAGCACCTCCAGGCATGTTGCAGTGCTGTTTTTTAGGGGCTGTGTCCTTCAGTCCCAATTGGTCAGTGAGGGGTCAGCTCCCCTCAGCAGCTCTGCCACTTAGGGTATTATAGAGAGCGCAACAATCCCCCAGAGCATCTTACTCAACGTCAAACCCTTTTAATGTTCCTGTGGCCGAATTCAGTACCTTTTTCACCCAGCTCCCTCCTGAACTGTGCTTCACTCTATACCGAGGCCAGTTCTGTGAAAGGCTGGCTGCAGGCTCTGACTGGCCGCAGGCTCTGCCACATCTTATGAGACCGATGAGCATTAAGTCAGTAAGCGCAGAGGCAGCAGCGATGGAGAAGGGGATGAAGCACTGGAGACTGCCTGAAACTGGGGACCTGGAACTCTCAAGCTCCATTTCCTGTACTAACAGCTGCCGGAATCGGAATAAAACATACATTACTGTCCCTTGCTGTTCTAGGCACTGGGAATTCCATAGAACATGCAATCTGGATTCTTTAAAATCTCCATCTTCTATCTTTTCCCTTTTCCAATTTAGCCAGGCATGTAGCTTCCCATTGCATTGTTTCCTCTTTTGTCAAACATCTGGAAAAGTTACCCAATACACTTCCCTGCAAAGGTAGGGTCCCTTGATTCTCAGACATCATCTTTTCCTCTCTACTCCCTCCCCTTCCCCACTTTCCCCCCTAAGTCTCACCTCCGTGATCCTTTCCTGATGTGTCTCTCTGCATCTGTGATGTGACTGCATTCCCTTGTTTCCCCCTTCCTTACCTTTCCTCTGCAGCTGGGCTGTCTCTATTCAGTCCTCCTGCTGCCGATCTCGCCTTTCTCCGACCCCCTCCCTTTGAGCGGATCTGCCTCGACTTTTATTGCTATATTCTCATTTCTCTTCTCTGGTTGATTCCTCCTGCTTTATTGGGAGGACAGCCTATGACTGACAGTGTTTATCACTGAATTTCTGGAATTGTAGTGTTCTTTTGAAGCCCAAACTAACTTGCTGTGAGAGCCTTATAATTAAGCTAATAACAATGAAGTTTTTTTTATCCCACCATCAATACTACTAAAACATTGGGTTAGTTGTCAAACACAGGCAAGCCAGAGGAGCTTGCTCCCAAAGAACTAAAATAGCAAAATTATCTGTGCTAGTATTTTGAAATGCCATCTTAGGCTGTCTTGTTTATATCTAATGCTCTGTGACTCTAAGTCAAGGACAAGCTTCAAGTTAAGGTTTTTCTATCTGGGGCTTCTGGGGAAGCTCCCGAGGATTTATAGGTCTCTGGAGTTGCTATAAAACACTTTTTTAAACCCACTTGTTCCTGTCTTGTTCTTTGATATCCTGCTGCATATTAAATAACCGATCGAATGTATCATCATTATAAGCTGAATGTTCTAGATTCCAAGTTA
>RJWJ010034242.1:0-17425 GCA_004363605.1 Indri indri | reverse complement strand
CTCTCTCTTCAAATATTGCTTCTGATGTATTCTTTCTCCTCTCCTGAGACTCCGATCACAAGTATTTTACACTTTTTAAAATGTCCCATTTGTCTCATGTATTTTTTTTTTTTTTTTTTTTAAGACAGAGTTTCACCCCTTTCCCTGGGGCAAGTCCCATGGCGTCAGCCTAGCTCACAGCAACCTCAAACTCCTGGGCTCGAGCAATCCTACTGTCTCAGCCTCCCGAGTAGCTGGGACTACAGGCATGTGCCACCATGCACAGCTAATTTTTTCTATATATTTTTTTAGCTGTCCAATTAATTTCTTTCTATTTTTGGTAGAGACGGGGTCTCGCTCTTGCTCAGGCTGGTCTCGAACTCCTGAGCTCAGGACGATCCGCCCGCCTCGGCCTCCCAGAGTGCTAGGATTACAGGCGTGAGCCACCACGCCGGGCCTGTCTCATGTATTTTTGTTTTCCTTTTCATTTCCATCCTTTTGTCTCCCTGTGTTTCAGCACAGATATTTTCTTCTGATCGATCTTTCCGGTCACCAATTCTTTTTCATCTGTGAGTACTCTACTATTACACCCTCCTATTAAATCCCCAGAGTTGTACTTTTCTTTCTAAAAATGTTTTTTTTTTAAATTGCCACATAGTAGATGTACATACTTTTAAGGATACATGTGATAATTTAATAGTCATATAATTTATAAAGATCAAATCAGTGTAACTGGGATATCCATCACCTTAAATATGTGTCTTTTCTTTATGCTGGAAACATCTGAATTATTCTCTTCTAGCTATTTTGAAATATACGATAAATTACTGTAAACTATAGTTAACTTACATTGTACTATTAAATTATAGAATTTCCATTTAATATTTTTTCATAGTTTCTAGTTTTCTGCTGAAATCCCCCATTTGTCATTTATTTTTTTAAACATACTAATCAACAGTTTTTTTTTCCATTTTTGTAACAGGGTCTCACTCTGTTGCCCAGGCTGGAGTGCAGTAGCGTCATAAGAGCCTCACTGTGGGCTCAATCAGTCCTCCTGCCTCAACCTCCTACGCAGCTGGGACTACAAGCATGTGACACCATGCCCGGATAATTTTTATATTTTTTTGTAGAGACGATGGCTTGCTACGTTTATGTTGCTCAGGCTGGTCTTGAATTCCTGGCCTCAATCGCGATGCTCCTGCCTAGGCCTTCCAAAGTACTAGGACTACAGGCCTGAGCCACCACGCCTGGCCAATCAACATTACTTTAAGGTCCAAGTCTGATAATCCTAATATCTGGATCTCCTGTGGGAGACCCTATTGCCTGTCTTCTTTCTTAATTTCCAGTCTTTTTATATGCCTAGTTTTTGACTGAATGTTAGGCTTGCATGTGAAAAAATGTAGAGATAATCTGAGACTCTGAATGACGCTATCCTCTAGAGATGATTCGTTTTGCTTCTGACAAGGCTTTAAGAGCAGGGGTGAATCACTTTAATCTATATGTCAGCTAATTCAAAACTGTGTTTTAGTTTTTATGAGGGCTGGATTTCAGAATCATTTTTAGGTTCACCACACACTTGGGGTGAAAAGCTAAGGGTTTGTTTTGGAGGGGGGATTTCAACCGAAAGCCTAGGATGTTTACCAGGGTCTTTCCTCCCCATCATCCCTGAACTCCAGTTTTTGTGCTGAAAACTCTACTCAGCTTCTTAACCTCAGCTTTCTGTTCAGCTTTTCAGTCATAGCTTTTAAGCTCACCTCTGAAGGGTCATGTGGTACCAAATGTTTATTCTGCCTCTTTAGACCTCTGTCCTCTCTGGGATCTTGGCCCCTCAAAGTCCTCAACGTCCTTGTAGCTTCCAATGCCTACAAATAGTTGCTTTGTATCATCTACCTAAGCTTTTTTAGTTCTTGGCAGCAGGGCTGGTCTGACACAGCTAGTCTGCCTTAGCCAGAAGCAGAAGTCCAAAAGGACATTGAATTCTACTGTATGACTTTTCAGGTAGCAACTGGGATAATTTTATGAATTTTCTTACTTGCTCTACTACTGTAATGGAGTATTAGCAGAGTTCCTTGCCTTCCAAAGACAAACCTTACTTGGTCTTAACATTTTATTGTTTTAACATGCTGTTGCATTTGTCTCAAATTCTCTTTAGAAAGAGGTTTTAAAGAAATAATATTAATGCCACGGAATTATGCTTTCTGATAAACTATTTAAGAGTCTCACGTTACATTTATGTGACAAAAATCTAAAGTTAGATTTTTGGGTATCATTTTTTTGTGTGTTTTTGGTATCATAATTATGCCAGCTTCACAGAATAAGTTGGATAGTTATCCCTCTTTTTTAAGTTCTGAGGCAATTTACATAATAAATATTAAAAAGTATGTAAGTTTGAAAAGGAGAAGCTTTTTGGAGATAAATGCTTTTATAATTAAAAGTTCTTCTTTGCTTTACTTAGGTTTTCTGGATTCTCAAAAGCATCTGTGACTACTTAAAAAGATACTGTCTTAGCACAAAGCTAGGGCTTAATAAACGTCGGTTTCCTTTTGACCTAAAAAGTTGTCTTTTTGCTTTGTACCATGTCATAAAAAAAAATCTACTGTTTCTGAGACAAGGATTTGCTTTTCATTACCCAAAGCTTTAAAATTATTGGAGAAAAACTATTAGTTAAACTGAAAACGGGGTATTATTGCTCACTATACTTTCCTCATCACCCGAATCTCATCGAACTTTGAAGGGAGAGTTGATACCAATGGAAGTCAGTACAGAAATCTAGTACTTTTGAAGATTTAATTATTCAATCAACCAAGCAATATTTACTGAATGCCTACTATGTATAAGTCAATAAGCTAAGTTTTATGAAAAGATGAATTAAACATGAATCCTAGGCCAGGCGCGGTGGCTCACGCCTGTAATCCTAGCACCCTGGGAGGCCGAGGCGGGTGGATTGTTTGAGCTCAGGAGTTCGAGACCAGCCTGAGCAAGAGCGAGACCCCGCCTCTACTAAAATTAGAAAGAAATTAATCGGCCAACTAAAAACATATAGAAAAAATTAGCCGGGCATGGTGGCGCATGCCTGTAGTCCCAGCTACTCAGGAGGCTGAGGCTGTAGGATCACTTGAGCCCAGGAGTTTGAGGTTGCTGTGAGCTAGGCTGATGCCACGGCACTCACTCTGGCCTGGGCAAAAGAGTGAGACTCTGTCTCAAAAAAAAAAAAAAAAAAAAAAAAAAAAAACATGAATCCTGCCTTCAAGGAGTTTGCAATCTATTACAAGAAAGACAATGTATACATTGTAACCATGATAAAGGTTACAAAGCCTAAATATCAGGATATAGATGTCATCTGGAAACATGTCATATGATTCATACAATTTGTATGCCAAGAAGCAACACATTAAACATTCTGTGTTTTTTTCTTTAACATACCTCTAAAATGAAGGGAAAAACCAAGCTTTATTTATAAACTCACCAAGTGAGTGTATATTTCCTAGGTATCTGACCTTACTGAATAAAGCTTTACCTGAATAAATGACTTCAGGGATGAAGAAGCTAACCTCACCATATTATGATCATTAAATGCCACAGGAGACAAATTTATAAGCATTTCTGGAACCTTGACTGGGGCTTCTTTGTGTTAAATACAGTAAATTAAATTGACGATCTGGTCATCACAAGAACAAATCTTAATAGTCTTAACAAAGAATACAAATTCAACCTCTCTCCCCCATCTTTTGCTTGTAAGGGCGGCATCTCCGTTTCCTGCACCACCATCTTTCCAATGGTTGCTCGGTTTTAGAAACTTTGTTTCTTCTCCCCTCCAGCACAGTGCTTCACTCCTTCCCACCAACATACCTCAAACCTACGCTCATTTTCTTGATTGCAGCAATGGTTTCACAGATATATACGTGTATGGAAATTCACTGAATGGTATACTTTAAATACTAGTATGTGCAGTTTAATGTATGTCGGAAAAAACCTTAATACAGGGGCTAAAAAAAACCTCCCCAAGGGTAACAAGATATTTGATTCCTTTGATATATATTATTATCTTCACCACCTGAAGGTGTTTATTCCCATTGTCACTGACAGCAAGAGATGAATGGAAGAATTTTTTTTCATCCTCCTTTGCATCATACTTAAATTTAGTCAATGGAGTAGTTTTAAAAAAACTTCTGGTTACTTTAATTTGTCTTTCTTTGATTACTGGCAAGATGAATTTTAAAGATACGTGTGCTTACTAATCTGTTTCACAAATTATCTTTTCCTCTAATCATTTACCTATGCCAAAAGGCACAAAACTAGTTTTCTGCAAGACCTGGGTTTGCACCCAGGACCCTCTGATCTTAGGCAAGTCCTACTACCTCTTTAGGGCTTGGTTTTCTTCTCTGTAAACTCTATAGAACTGTGAATTTTAAATAGTTTAAGTTGGTTAAGATTGACTCTTGGAAACACAGCAGATAAACAAAATACAAGCTTTATTGATAATAATGTCGGTGCTAATCCATTACCACCTTGACTATACGGAACATTAACAGCAATGGTAATATAAACCCAAAAGAAAACCAAAAACACATACAAAAAACGCACTAACATATTAATAAAAAATGAGATCCAAATGTCTGATAAGAAGTGTATACATTTTAACATGCATCAGAGCCTTAAGATATAAGGCTAGCTTTTTTTCTCTCATAAAAAAAGATTTATAGTAAATTTCCAGGGTTATGCAACCATAACTATAATCCAGTTTAGAAGATTTTCATTACCCCCTAAAAATCCCTTGGGCCCAGTTGCAGCCAGTCCCGTTCTCATCCTCAGTCCCAGACAATCACAAATATACTTTTGGCTCCTGTAGATTTGCTCTTTCTGGAAATACGGCATGAATGAAATCTGGCTTCTTTCACTTAGCACAACGTTTTTGAGGTTCATCCATGTTCTAGCATGTATCCGTACTTTATTCTTTTTATTACTGAATAATATTTCATTGTATGGATGTACATTTCATTTATCCATTCATTGGTTGATGGTCATTTGGATTGTTTTCACTTGTTGGCTATTATGGGTAACATACATGTTCAGGTTTTTGTGTGGTTACATTTTTGTCTTGAGTTAAATAGCAGAGGAACTGCTGGTTTGCATGGTAAATTTATGTTTAACTTTTTAAGAAACCGCCAAATTGTTTTCCAAAGCAGCTACCCCAGGAATTCCCACCAGAAATTATGAGGGTTTCCATTTCTCCACATCCTTGTTACTATCTTTTTGATTGTAGCCATTCTTGTAGATATGCTGTGGTATCTCACTGTGGTTTTAATTTTCATTTCCCTAATGTCTAATAATGTTGAGCATCTTACGTGCTTATTAGTCATTTGTATATCTTCTCTGGTGAAATGTCTACTGAAATGCTTTGCCCATTTTTAAATTAGGTACTTTGTCTTATTATTGAGTTATGAGAGTTCTTGATATATTCTGAATACAAGTCCTTTATCAGCTATGATTTACAAATATTTTCTTCCAGTCTGTGTTTTGTCTTTTCATTTTCTTAATGGTGTCTTTTGAAGCACAAAGTTTTTGTGTATGTGTGTGGAGTCCAATTTATCAACTTTTTTCATTTATGGATCATGCCTTTGGTGGTGTCCTTAGGAATTCTTTGTCTAACCAAAAGTCATGAAGATTTTCTCCTACTTTTTTCCTAAAGGTTGTATATAGTTTCAGTTCTTACGCTTAGGTCTATGATCCAATTTAATTTAATTTTTGTACCTGGCATAAGGTAAGAGTCTAACTCATCTTTTTTGCATGTGGGTATCTAATTGTCCCAGCATCATTTGTTAAAAGGATTATCCTTTCCCAGATGCCTTGGCGCTTTTGTCAAAAACGAATTCACCAATAAATGTAAAGGTTTATTTCTGAACGCTCACTTCTGATCTATTTGTCTATATGTCTGTCTTTATGCCAGTGCTGCACTGTCTTAATTATTTTAGCTTTATAATATGTTCTTAAATTAGGAATTTTAAGTCCTTTCTTTAAATCTGTTATTTGTCAAAATTGTTTTATCTATTCTAAGTCTTTTGTATTTCCATATAAATTTTAGATTTGGCTTGTCAATTTCTGCAAAAAAAGCCTCCTGGAATTTTGATAGGGATGCATCAAATATATAGATCAATTTAGGAAGAATTGCCATATTAACAATATTTGCTTTTCCCATTCATCAACATGGAATGCCTCTCCAGTTATTTGGATCCCCTTTAATTTATCTCAGCAATGTTTTTGTAGTTTTCTGTGTAAATGTCTTTCTTTTGTTAAATTTATCACCAAGGATGTAATTCCTTTTGATGCTATAGTCAATGAAACATTTTCTTAATTTCATTTTCAAATTGTTTACTGCTAGCATATAGAAATACAAATGATTTCTGAATATTGATCTTGTATCCTGTGACCTAGCTGAACTTGTTTACTAGTTCTAGTAACCTTCTTTTTGTGGATTCTTAAGGGTTTTCTACATACAGGATCATGTCATTTGTGGATAAGGACAATTTTACTTCTTCCTTCCTAATCTAAATACCTTTTAATACTTTTTCTTACTTGACTACACAGGCTGAAATCTCCAGTTCAATGCTAAATAGAAGTGAACCTCTTGTCTTGTTACCAATTTTAGAGAGAAAGCATTTAGTTGTTCACCCTTAAGTATGATGTTAATTTATTGTGTTTCATATATTTTCCATATATGCCCTTTATCAAGCTGAAGAAGTTCCCTTCAATACCCAATTTGTGGAAAGTTTTTATTATGAATGGGTGCTGGATTTTGTCAAATGCTTTCTGTGCATCTACTGAGATGATCACATGGTTTTGTTCTTCATTCTATTAATATGATGTATTACATTAATTGATTTAGGATGTTAACCCCATCTTGCAGTCCTGGAATAAATCCTACTTGGTCATAAAGAGGTATAATCCTTTTCATATGTTGCTGGACTTGGCTTCCTGATACTGTATTTTACTGAAGATTTTTGTGTCTACATTCACAAGGCCTACTGGGCTGTGGTTTGTCTTGTGCTGTCTTTGGCATCATGGTAATACTGGCCACAAAGAATTGGCCGGGAAGTGTACCCTCCCCTGTTTTATTTTTTGGAAATGTTTGTGAAGGCTTGGTATTAATTCTTTGTATGTTTGACAGAATTTACCCGTGAAGATAAGATGACCTGTATTTTCTTTGAGGGAAGATTTCAAATTACTAATCCAATCTCTTTACTTGTTATATGTCCACTCAGATTTTCTATTCTTGAGTCAGTTCTGGTAAATTGTCTATTTCTAGGAATTTGTATATTTCATCTAAATTGTCTAATTTGTTGGCATAAAGTTGTTCATAGTATCTACTTTAATTTCTGTGATATGAGCAGTCGTGTCACCTCTTTCATCCTTGATTTTGGTAATTCGTGCCTCTTCTGCTTTTCTGTTGGTTAGTCTAGCTATAGATTTGTCAATTTTGTTGATCTTTACAATTAACCAGCTTTTGGTTTTATTAATCTTCTCCACCGTTTTTATGTTTCTATTTCATTCACTTCCACTCTAATCTTTATTTTCTTTCTTTCTTTTTTTTTCTTCTTGCTATCGGTTTAGTTTGTTCTTCACTTTCTGGATTCATAAGGTGGAAGCTTAAGTTACTGATTTGAGAACATTCTCCTTTTCTAATACAGACATTTAAAGCTATAAATTTTCCTCCTTGTACAGTTAGCATCACATAAATTTTAATATGTTGTTTTCTTTTATTCAGTTAAAAATATTTTCTAATTTTCCCTTGTACTATCTTCTTTGACCTATGACTTATTTAGAAATCTCACTTAATTTCGGATGGACTGTACATGGAGAGAAAGAGGGGAGACAAGGGGGGTTCCCAAGTTTTTAACTGGAACGACTAGAAGGATGGCGGTACCCTGACCCAGAGCCGGGGAGTCATGCAGAGCAGCTGTGGAGACAAGAACAGGAGTCCAGTTCTGGACCTGGAAAGTGGAAATGCCCACTGAACAGCCGTGTGGACACGTGGAGCAGACAACTGGACAGGCGAATGTCGAGTCTGGGGAGTAGTCTAGGCTGGTGATATAAAACTGAGGAGTCCTCAAGTGAAGATGTGGTAAAGTCACAGGACTGAATGACATCAACCAAAGAGTGGGCAAAGAGAAAGTTTACCATGAATGAAGTCGGAGAAGTCTTCATAAAGAAGAGTGGTTTGATGTTAGGTATTTTAGGAAATTTAGAATTTGATCTCGTAAGGACAGAAGCCAATTCAAACATTCTATGATCCAAGGATGAGAAATAAATGTTATCATATGATACCTGTGACTAGTGGATGTGTTAATGGGAGCACTAATATGTTAATTTAGGGGATGACTTCAAGAGGCCTAGGTCTCAGACATTCTACAATATGGACATGCTAATGTTAGGCTTATTCCACATATATTTAATAAAATTACAACATTCTTAAATTGTCCTTGTTACTAAAGAGCTTTACTCCCTCCCACCTATTTTTTCTATATCCATATGCCTCTCTACCAATCTCAGTCATTTAACATATATTTCTCCTGAAAACTATGACACCAAAGAAGCAAAATTGTTAGCCTTCCAACCAGAGAACCAAATAATGAAACAAAAGATAATATGCTTATCCCAAACCAGGTGTCTGAATCTCCTTACCTTGTAAGTCTTTAAGGGTTTACAACACTCCATTCCTTCAAACTTCTTGTGTTGCAGAACCGGAAGAAAGATACAATGCAGAAGAAAAATAGGTCAAGTGAGAGAAATTGCTTTCCAGCTGACACTTGAGATTAAATAGGAAGTAGCTGAATTAGATAGAAGAAAGACAGTTATCACCCATTCATATTGCTGCTCTTACATATCAAAGGAAGCTACTTCTAGCTTACCCTATTAACTAAGGCATTCTAGTTTCGAGGTGACACAGATTTTTACAGAAATGTCTTCCCACTTTTTACAATTTGGATCGAAACTAGAATCCCTTTAAATGGACTTAAATTATTCGGTAATGGTTATTTTCAAATAATGCTCTAAGAAAAACTTGCTGCTGTGGCAGAGAAAAAAAAAGTAATCATGAGATCTATATGTTTCTCTCACAGGCATACTGCCCCCTAAACTACCTTCTAGATACCAGAGTTAGAAATCAGAGAGAAAAGAAAATTTATAGCAGGATTTTCAAATATAAACGATAATTCTTATAAACACATTAAGTTAGTTTTCTTTTATATTTTTAGACCCCAAAGTGATACTATTTGGGGCTGTGAACTTCCAGCCAATTAGACACATGTAACATTTGATAATTTTTTTTATTATTAATAGGTCAGATGCCACAGACCAATTTGGGGCCCCAAAGATCTCTCGGATTTCTAAAGATGATGAAAATCACTTGGTCAGTCTAATGAGGTGGTACAACAGAGCGGTTAGGAGCGCAGCCACTGGAATCAGACAGCCTGACTGCAAGGTGCCTCCGCTTTCTCATCTATTGAGGAGAATAAATGAAATAATATATTAAGTGCTCTGTACTTCGCACATGACAAGCACTTAATAAACTATTGTTACTATGAAGTTTGGAATCCTCTCACCAGCTGTGGGTTGGTATCTTCAGGGCTAACAGGCATAGCAACACAGTACATAGAATGAGAGCAGACTGTTCACCCTATTCTAAACCAGGTCTTTACTCCCATCTCTTAAGTGCAAAGTTTCAGGAGGGCAAATGGAAAAAAAAAAAGGGAAAAAGTTGTGTGAGACATAAATAAAAAACAAGGGAAAATAATGAGAACTTTTTTTTTTGAGACAGGGCCCTGCTCTGTCACCTGGGCTAGCGTGCAGTGGCATCATCATAGCTCATTGCAGCCTCAAACTTCTGGGCTCAAGTGATCCTCCTGCCTCCGCCTCCCAAGTAGCTGGGACTACAGGCGTGCACCATCATGCCTGGGTAATTTTTCTATTTTTTATAGGTATGAGGTCTCGCTATGTTGCTCAAGCTAGTCTCAAACTCCGGGGGTCAAGCAATCCTCCTGCCTTGGCCTCCCAAAGTGCTAGGATTATAGACAGGAGCCACTGTGAACATGATAAGAATTTATTTTGAGTGGTCCTGAAGGCTGAATGAGAACTTATTTAGAGTGGTCCTGAAGGCTGAATTCTGAAATGGATGTTCACTAATTTAAGATTTAGTTGGAAAATCACAAGTTAAAGAGAACAAATCATTTTCTTAGGACTTAGGATCTACCTAATCAAAATTTTGCCATCTAAGGTTAAATAAGTATGTCTGTAAGCTATTTAAATAATTATATCTCAAATTTTTGTTAAAGGAGTACTTGACTTATGAGTAAACATAAGTTGATTTCAGGAAAAAGAATATTGGCAATACCTTTTTAAAATCCTCTTATTTCCGCAGAGTACCCCCTAAAGGAGAAGAGAATAGTAAGTTTAGTGTATGCTAACCAGACAGTCTGGCTTGGCCGGAATGATCCCATTAGTGATAACACTCAGTTTTCCAATAGACTAGTATCTAAAGATTGTCATCAAATCAATGAAAGACAAACCAGGAATTATTTTGTAACTTTTCTATTGTACCTAAAATTTTAATATCCATAAGAAATGTCGCATATTATTTCTTCACAATTTGATCAGCGGCACTTACTAGCAGTGCCCCGGGGCCTTAAGAAAAGGAACTGCCCATCCCTACAGGTACCAACAAAAAAAGGCAGCATAAGGAGCCCTGATGCTCATGACTGTTAAGATGGACTCATGCTCCTAACTCCCCTCAAATCTGCAGATGCAGCCCCACATGCTGGGCTGACCAGTTGAAAATATGTTTGTTTATTATCCTAAAAGACTGAATATGGGAGAAAAGTGTTCAGTCATCAATCCCCTCTTTCCCCCCTTGATTTGTGGAAGCAACGTCGCTGAAGAAATAGACGACTCAAAATAAAACTGAAATTTTTAATCTTAACTTCTACAAAATACTATAGATATTTTAAAAATTACAAAGATGAACATGTTAAGATCCCTGCTAACAAATAACTCAAATCTAAAGAAATGGCTGGGCACAGTGGCTCACTGGGAGGCTTAGGCAAGAGGATTGCTTGAGGTCAGGAGTTCGAGACCAGCCTGAGCAAGAGTGAGACTCAGTCTTTACAAAAAATACAAAAATTAGCCAGGTGTCATGGCAGCACCTGTAGTACCAGCTACTCAGGAGGCTGAGGCAGGAGGATCGCTACAGCCCAGGAGTTTGAAGTTACAGTGAGCAATGACAACAACACTGCACTCTACCCAGGGCGACAGAGTGAGACTCTGTCTCGCCGGGGGGGGGAATAAACTAAAGAAATAATCAAAATCATAAAGGTTTTTTGCAAAGCACTAATCTGCAATGGACTAAGCTGAAATTTTAAAGTCTAAATTGAATAGGAAAGAATAAATAATAATGCTCAATTAAATACAAAACCATAATATATACAAAAGTACAACAGTGACTAAGATTTTTCTTTGTACCTGACTGTGGTAAAACAAAAAATATTTTTATTTGTTTTAAAGTCTACCCACCCTACTCTGCAGGAATAAAAAAGAATCAGTTATTCTTTAAGTTTAAGGAATCCATTAAAGTTGTAGTAACTTCAACACAACTACAACACTGCTGTACTACTTATGTTATAATTGGATGTTTCTTTGAAACTTTGAAGACTTTTGTGTCAATATCCATATCCATAAAGTTTACAATATATCTAAGACTGTTACATAAAGTCTAAATTAAGATGTTTTTATGGGTATGATGCTGAGAAAATTCAATTTCATTGACAGTATTCACCATAATTAACAGCAGAACCCTATTATTACAGGGCTCATTACATACTTGGATTTATGCTGTGAGTCAATTCTCTGCCCCAGAACACAACTTCATACAATAAACTCTCCCAAAACTGTTACCTATGTGTCGTCTTTCCCCATCAGCATCTAAAAATGACACAGTGTGTATATTTAACAAAACATTTTAACAAAGCCTCTCTGGCATTCTAGGAGGAAGCAGCAAGTAGTATCATTCTGTCCTGCTGATTCTCCCTACTACCTTTTCAGTTTGACCCTACCAGTATGCCCGTCCAGGCCTGCATCACCTTACACAGACAACTACAAAGCCATAGTTTTAACGCCATACCTCTGCTCAAGGAAGTTTCTAATCTACCACTCGGTTCATGTCATGACCCTCAACAACCACCAATTGTTCCTAGCAAGCCAAAGAATCATGGTTCTACCCGATTTAGCCCCTTCTAAACCTTACTGCCAACACAAAACCTCCACTTACAGCTATGTCTCAGTGCTCATTATTTCAATAAATATATCAAGTCCCAACTATGTCCCAGCCATCTCTCCTTGTAGACTATTCCTTCCATCCAAGCGAATTCTACCAATCTTTCAGAACCCATTTTTAGTGAAGTCTTGCTTGACCACTCCAACCCACATGCCTCTTCTCTCATCTGAATGACCGGGCACTATTTCTTCTTGCATTTTCCAAAGTCCGTCCCATTGAAGTAAAAGGTGGTATGAAGGGAAAACAACGTTCATTGGTCACATAAGCCTGGGAAATACTGGACCAATAAAGGTAAATATATTTCTTTTGCTGCTGGACTTCTCAGAGTATCCAATATTTTGACATGTATCCTCAAGACAGTAGATACGGTATATGGCTACATAATCATATATTACCTTAGATTTTTATTAACTTTTAGCCATAATCATATATTACCTTAGATTTTTATTAACTTTTAAATATGTATGTGGCTTCCTTCACATCATTTATTGCTATCTCTCTTTTTTGAACAACTTGTCTGGTGTCTGTCTCTCTCCCTACCACTAGTACGATAGCCCTGGGAGGGCAGGGAAAAGCCAATCTCCTTCACTGTGGTGACTGAACAAAGAAAGCATAAAGTTTTTGTGCAAGAATGATGTGACCAGGCTTGGGCTTTAGAAGACAGTACAGTGGAATGACAAAGAGCTCAGGTGCTGGCATCAGAGACCCTAGACAATGTTTATTAAGGCTCTGACTCTGGGCAAATTATTCACCCTCCATCATCTATAACTCCTCGGCTATAAAATGAACACAACAACAGTACCTAATCCACAGGTTGCTGTTGAGGAATGGATGAGTCAATACACATAAAGTGCTCAGAACACATTCAGTTAATACTGGCAGCTGGATCAGTGGGACACAGAACAAAAGGAGAGACTAATTAAGAAGCTATTAAAATAATCCAAGCTACTTCCACATGTGATGGCTTTGAAGTATATGTTTGAGTTTAAATTTTGGCTTCACTTCCTATAAGCTGCAGATATTGTGGAAATTACTTCCTTCTCTGTGCCTCTGTTTGTCTATCTATAAAGTGGTAATAATAAAAGCAACCACTCTGCAGGACTGTCGTGAGGATTAAATAAGATAATACTCACGTCCTTGGCATACTATCACAAAGTAAATGCCCAAAGATTACTTTTAAATGGAGATCTGGTTACCTGAGAGGATGCTTCCTAACCTCCCCCACTCCCAACTTGCAATTCCCAATTGTCCTCAGTGACTCCAGTGTGCTCGGTCCCACAAAGGCATAGCTTCTTCCCTCCCCGTGCATCAGCCCACAGCCTCCTGAAGAACAAAGACTGTTAAATTCCCGCCCTACACTCTCGGCCCCTCCCCTCTGCATTTTATATTTCACATGTAGTGTGAGAAAAATATAATGTGACCCAAGGAGTAACTTTACATCTCCCCCACTGTAATTTCTGAACGACTCTGTTGTCAACATCTTCTCACGGCAAGAATGGTTGGGAAGGTGCTATATTGCCATTTCCCAATTTCAGATCTTAGTTTCATTCCTGGTTGTTATTTTAACTTAGGTTTTCCCTCCTTATTAAAAGAGCAATTAAAAAGAAATTATCTTTGCGAATAAAAAGTAAACAATACCTTTGCTGGGCTCAATCAAACACCTGATTTTAGCTGTGAGATCCTATTCTTAATAAGCTAGATGGCACACATAAAATGAATCGAACGAAGCACACGCTCCCAATAACCACTTTGGCACTAACTTGCATTTGGCACTAGTCAGTTATGTCAAGATAATCTGCATGTCAGTAAAGGACTCAACCACAGATAGGAGTTATCTAATTGCTGAGAATAATTTGACTTGATATTGATATATGGTAGGTCTGCAGTTCAAGCCTTCTGAGGAAGGATGTTACAAAGATACAAGAGTGTTAATTTCTAAAATGGTCTGCAGAACGAAAACAGGAGGTCTTCAGATTAAAGAGAAAAGACCTGTTCAGGTGTCTGTATTCTGGAGGACCACAGGGGATCACCTGGGTCTATACAATAGATGTTGGTCACAGAAAACACTATAAGCTTATAATGATGCTGAGCTGACGTACACTATTTCATTTTTGTGCAAAAAATTTAAAAGTTTGTGTTAAAGAGGTTTATGAGGAAAGTGAAGTAGAAACTGAGCCATGTCAGACCAACCCATCCCATGGGCTCTCTAGAAGACAGATTGTAGGTGACTCCTTGGGCCACATGCACAGTGTGTGGCCTACTGGCCTGGTGATCAGAAGTGTCTCCAGACAGGTTGTTTTCCAACAGAAAAATGTTGCAACAAAAAGGCAAATAAAGAGGGAGACAGTGGGACAGACAACTCTATACTACTTACATTCAAATCCACGGGCCCACAAGAGGGCCATATATTTATATATAAGCAGACATATATTCTTGCCCATCCTTAATCATTACTATATTTTAGAAACAAAGTCCCAATGCATAGCTGCAACTCAGAGAGACACAGAGAATATTAAGAGTTCAAAATAGCAGTGAATGCTGCTTTCCCAAGGCCATTCCTTCTGCTGTGGTTTGCCACCACGGAGGGCTCAGGAGAGTGCGAACAACTATCTGTGCTACAGCAGTGATGTTTTATGGCTCGATGCCCAGATTGTCTAGCTCTGCACACAGCTCTATAGTCTGTTGAGGGATACAGAGGAAGAATGCATGCTTAACAAACAGCTCTCCATCCCTGCAATAGTTTCTTCAGTCTCTGAAAACATCTGACATCAAGAAAAGAATTCATTTTTAGTAAAACTCCAAAAATGGAACAAAGGGTATGGATTTTCACCATGTTTTTAACATGTAAAACCTTTTTATATCCTAGTTGGAGAATTAAAAAATATATATTCTAATTTTCATTTAATAAGTTAACACTTCAGATGTATAATCTGTACGACAGAAAACTTGCATGATTATTTTAATTGAGTTGTTCAAACAAGTTCACTGGGCAAGAATTATACATTTCTTGGTTTCATTATCATATATACACTCCCTACACAAGGTTATATAGTTATTTCTGACAAGTAACCTTTATATTTTTAAGTAATTACATTCTGGAAAAGTTGTGCATAAGGTGAAAATTTATAATGCATCTCTATTGCATTAAAGTCTATCTAAAGAAAGCTTATTGTATATCATTTTGTGAAGAATGTTCTCATGACTGAACAATTATTTAAAAGCTCATCTGTACAAATTTAGATAATCATAATTAGATTGGCTTATAGCAAAACCCTGTAAAATCTACTCCCCAAATATTAGCCAGTTCTTGACATTCTGTTTTCCCTATTTAAATCTATGGCATTTTCAAATGAAATTATTAAGATGTTAAGCATCTTAATTAAGCAACTAAAATCCAGTCACCTTCACTGTGAATCCAGTTACCATGTAAGGGAACCTAGAGACTTAGTCACCAACACTCTTCACAAGATTTCCTTACTGCTCCCATAAAACACTAGAAGACCCTCTGGGATAGAGCTGGAGGGAAAAAACCCATTTGTCTCAAAATCATGAGAAAGAATCCAAAACAATTTCAATCAAAACAAAACAAAACAAAACAAAACAAAACAAAACAAAACAAAACAAAACAGATAAAAACAAAGTTACCTGGCTCTTCCCTGCTTACTTGGAACCCTTCCTGCTCTGCCTGTTCAGGGCTCCACCTCCTGCTTGCTCCCTCAACCTACCCTTCTCCAGTTCCAAGGGCATCGATAAATCTGTCCCTGGTCTCCTCTCTGTTTCTCATGCCTTCCCCATGGGCTTCAGCTGCTCTGGCAAAGTAATTTTTGCTTCCTCCACCCCCAAATCTTAATTGTCTCCTGTGTTATTCGGATATATGGAATAGTCTAGACTTCACTGCCAATCTATTATCTTTCTTAGAAAATATTCTCAAGTATCACCCTAGCACAATAAACTCTGACTGAGTGGTAAATAGTAATTTAAAAAATAAGCATGCAATCTAAGGAATCCAATTCCTACTGGGGAAGGCCCCAAAGACCCCAAAACGGTCTTTAAAGCAATTCTTTGGCCTTAAAAGGTAAGTTGTTAGGGAACTTATAAGATGCCAAAGACTCTATATACTCAAATCAGATAGTGGATAAATAAACCGACTTCCACTAGTAGTCTTTTTAAAAATGTCAAGTTGGCCTCACTTTCCTGGGTTGAGCAAGAGTAAGTTTACATTCAGGACCTCATCCCCTCACTTGGAGTTGGGAGGTAATGCAAATACCCCATTCGCAGCCAATACTGCAGGAATTTCTTTCATTTCTTTTCTAACTGAAAAGCTCTCTTCACTAAGGAAAAAGGCTGTCCTACTCCAGCCCTGACCACCTCCTCTGGCTTGGTTTTGGAAGTGAGACAGATGAAAGCATTTGGAAAAGCACAAATTTATGAGTAAAGCAGGCTGTTTAACAAAAAGGTGGTGGTGGTGAGAAATACTATAATTTAAAGTTTCATACAATCCCCAAATGACTTATTTTTTAATCACTGAATGTCAAATGAAATAGTTCATCCCATTTTCCCTTCACAATCATCATCCTAATGGCAACTATTTATTCCAAAATCCCTGAGCCAACTAAGTATAAATACAAATCTGTTACAAAATAACCTTTGTTAAAGTGTTAAAACTTACGCTACTTGAAAAAAGAGTAACAATAAACATCATAAGGAGGAAAATCTAAAATCGACATATACATATACTCCAGGTTACTACCAGAATATTTAAATGCCAGATTACAAAGCGAAATTATTAAGATTAAACCTTATGGCCGGGCGCGGTGGCTCACGCCTGTTATCCTAGCACTCTGGGAGGCCGAGGCGGGCGGATCATTCTGAGCTCAGGAGTTCGAGACCAGCCTGAGCAAGAAGCGAGACCCCGTCTCTACCAAAAATAGAAAGAAATTAATTGGACAGCTAAAAATATATATAGAAAAAATTAGCCGGGCATGGTGGCGCATGCCTGTAGTCCCAGCTACTCGGGAGGCTGAGGCAGTAGGATTGCTCGAGCCCAGGAGTTTGAGGTTGCTGTGAGCTAGGCTGACGCCATGGCACTCGCCCCAGGCAAGAGACTGAGACTCTGTCTCAAAA
>RJWJ010034241.1:0-17396 GCA_004363605.1 Indri indri | reverse complement strand
AGATATTCAAAGAAGGTAGGAGGAGAAACTGGTGTTATTTTATATAAGTCACACATTCTTATTCTGCCCCTTTTTGTCTATGGGAAGAAAGCAAAAAATTTGGTCAAATTGCTCATTCTTTCTGCACTTTTTTTCTTTGTTCCTACGTATAAAAGCGGCATGACTACTATTGTGAGGATATGCAGTGGTGAGAATTAACCATTCTTATTTGTGCCACCTGTAGGAAAGGATGTTTCCTCCAGCCACACAATATTCTCTTCTGTGAAGCGATATCGTCAAACTGTTTACCTGTGAGGGATAACAGAACTGCCCTCCGGGACACCCTTCTCTTCCTAGAAGCCCATCCTCCCCCAGCAGCAGCCTGCAAAAAGAGGGAGAGCCATCGCGGAACAGTGCCCCTGCAGCAATAGACTAGGGGTGGTCACTCATAAGTCACCTTTCTCCGTCTTCCAAGAGGAAAATGTGGAGTTGAAAGACCAAGGATGTTCCTTAGAAGATTTCTTTAAAAGATAAATTCCAACAACTACGTCTGAGTGCTCAAGATTAAGAAACACTTATTTTTCTTATTCCTTTCCTTTTCTATTTTATACTTTATTTTCACAATGAACATGTATCACTTTGGTAATCACAAATGATATTATTAGTTGTAATCTCCTCAGCCATTTCTCAACCCAGCAAGTGTCTATTCTAGGTCAAAGATGCCTTAAAAATTACTGAAGGAAGCCGGGTGCAGTGGCTCACGCCTGTAATCCTAGCACTCTGGGAGGCCGAGGCAGGCGGATCGTCCTGAACTCAGGAGTTCGAGACCAGCCTGAGCAAGAGCAAGACCCCGTCTCTACCAAAAATAGAAAGAAATTAATTGGACAGCTAAAAATATATATAGAAAACAAAATTAGCCGGGCATGGTGGCACATGCCTGTAGTCCCAGCTACTCGGGAGGCTGAGGCAGTAGGATTGCTCGAGCCCAGGAGTTTGAGGTTGCTGTGAGCTAGGCTGATGCCACGGCACTCTCCCCAGGCAAGAGAGTGAGACTCTGTCTCAAAAAAAAAAAATTAAAAAAAAAAAAATTACTGAAGGAAAGACATTATGTCCTTTAGCATCATCGCTGAGATGTGATTTTTGTTTCCTTGCATGTAAAATGGAGATGGCCCCCACCTTGTCTGGAGGCATAAAACAGCTCCAAGCTATCACTTGAAAGTAACACTGCAGGTGATGTCACCAGCCTTGGTGGAGAGTGAGGTTGAGTCCTGAACCCACAGACACTGTATCTGCCTGGGGGTCACGGCTCCACATCAGGATGGCATAATTTGGGAGTCAGACCTAAAGATTTCCTATTATATGGCATCTTTAGCAACTTTCAAAACTACCCTCTGAGATGCAGCTAGACCCACTTGTGTATTTGCTATTGCTCTTTGTTTGTTGTTGGTTTGGGTTTTTTGTGTGTGGGGGGGAGGAGCAGATTGCCTCAGTGGAGAGCACTTATTTAGCCTCTATCAAAGTAACACCAAAAGTGCCAGATTTCTGGGAACTCTCCCTAAGAGGCTCTTCCAGGAAGGACCCTCCACTGCCAAACTTCCGGAGGGCTTCACTAGGTGATCAGAGACCCTCAAGGATCCTTTCCACAATAAAAACCTACTTGAAGTATTCACACCCACGAGATGCATGCTAGGCAAATTTCCTTCACATTTACTTCGACTTTTGTTGCAGTCTTTTTAGTATTAAAACGTTTTACAAAATGGTCCTGGTCCTTCACATTTTTTCAATGGGATCTCAAATACCCCTGTTCACTATCAAAACATGTTTATTACTCATCAACCCAGTTTTTAATTAAAAATAACAATAAACAAAACCAAATATCCTCCACCTTCCACTGTGTCTCCCCTTCCCCAGTAAATCCAGTGAATTGCTGTCAAATTTGATGATTAATTACAAAGGTGGTTAAAATATGTGTGGGCTACAGCGTGTTTTGCTGCTTTAGGGTTTTGTTGGAAAGTTTTTTCGTAGAGGTACTTGCGAATTATTTCACGTTTCCCATAAATAGCACCGGTTCTCCATAGGGTGATGTTGATCGTCAATGAGCAGTGATGGGTTAATCTTCACCACCTCTTATGTGGGTGAATAAACACCTCTGAACCATTTTTTCCTCCAGCAATTCCTCTTCCTTGGGCTCCTCTGCAGTCTGCCTGAAAGAATCAAAAGGCTGGAAACTCTTTTTAAGCAGCCGCGGGTCTTCCCCGGCTGGAAACCCTACGCCGCGACTCCCCTGCCCCCACCCGCCCCGCGCCCTCGCTGGCATCCGGACGCGGTGATCTCTGCGTCCAGTAGAGGGCACACTTACTTTACTTTCAAAAACTCCAACGCGCGCGCAGCCCAGAAAGAGGGCGGGGGAAAAGACGCTTTGCGGCAAAATCGAGCTTAGGGATTGGTCGCTCCCGCGTTTGCGGCAAAGGCCCAGAGGTTGGAGTAATTTTCAATCCTTAAAGCTGAATTGCAGTGCGTCTAATTTGGGGGAAGTTACCATTCATTTAACAATTGAACGGTGAGCTGTAAACTCAACGGGTAACAACTTCTCTTGAGCAGTGTACGTGCTCCCTTTCTCCCAGGACTTTTTCTCTTTTGGGGGGCGTGGGGGGTGGGAAAAGTTTACTTAAAATGCCTTTGGGTGAGGGACTAAGGATGAGAAGATTGTCTTTGTTTTTCATGCCGTGGAATGATACAAAATAGAAAATCTCGAGGTTATATATTAAATATTGATCCACTCAGGGAGCGAACAGATAATGCTTTAGGTTGGGCAACTAGCTAGGTCGAAATGTAAATGAAATGTGAATATATGTATGTGGATTATATACAATGCACTTTTTATGGTATTCAGGAAAGAAATTTAGAGTCAGTGAACTAGGAAATTAATGCCTGAAATGCAGCCAATTTTTAATTAGCTCAAGACCCCCCAAAAAGGCATGGAAGTAATACTCCTCTCCCCTCCTTTGATGAGAATCGATGCATTTTTTTGTGCATGACTGCGGTTCCAATAATAAAAGGGAGAAAGAGGATCTGTAAAGGAATTAAACGTCTGTTTGTCCTGGGAGGAAAGAGTTAACGGTTTTCTTTACAAGGGTCACTGCTGACTCCCCAGGCCTGGTCCGCAAGCCCACCCCCCCCCCCTTTCTGGGAAGTCAGGTCCCGCGGTTCGGGTGCCCCCTGCCCCACCCATATTCTCCCGTCTAGCGCCTTTGATTTTCCCCAAACCCGGGAGCCCGAGACTGGTGCAAACCGGCGCCACAGGGCGCAAAGAGGATTTGTCTCTTCTGAAACCTGGCAGCGGAAGTGGGAACTCCGTGTGAGAGGGGCGGGGGTGGAATAGGGGTGCAGAGTGGCAGAGAGCGGGCAATCATGCTCCTCCTCTACCCCAGCTCGGGAAGTCGCAAAAAGATCTCGGGGATTAGCGCGTCCTGAAGGAACAGCCGCCTCCCGCACGGGGCCCCTCGGAAGCCGGCGCGGGCGGGGCAGGGGGGGCGGTATCTGCTGCTTTGGCAGCAAATTGGGGGATTCGTTCTGAGTGGAAGGTGCCCAATCCAGATAGCTGTACCTACATAATGCATAATTCATTAACCACCACCCCCCAACAAATTCGGTGGGAGTTTATTCATTACGCGCTCTCCAAGTATACGTGGCATTGCGTTGCTGAGTTATAATCATTCTAGGCATCATTTTCCTCCTTATACCTCTATCATGTGTTCCATCTACACTGACACCCCGCACACTCAGCGCGCCCAGTAAAACCCTTCTTTCCTCCACTCTTCATGGGACTCGTTTTCAAAGCGCTGCCCTTTCCCCAGCCTTGGGGAGGCGCCCGGCCGCCTGGGACGTGCGTGGCGAGGCCGTGGGTACGCAGCATATTCTCAGTGTGGAGGCCAGCTGTTCCGCCTGCGACGATTTAAACACGCAGGACACGAATGCGGTTTGTCAAACAGAGTGCTGCGCCAGAGAAGCAGCAGAGAAAGGGAGAGGGTTTGAGCGAGAGCAAAAGAAAATGGTAGGCGCACGCAGTTAATTCCTGCCGCTCTCTCGCTCTCTTTACATCCGATGGCTGGAGTGCCGGGTGCCGGGCTCGCTCTCCTCCTCCCCCTCCCCAGAGGCGCCCCTCCCGAGTTCCCAAAGCGGAGGGCGGGGGAACCAGAAAAAAGATCCTCTCTCGCGAATCCCCGCCCACCACCCCTTTATAATGCGAGGGTCTGCGCGGCTGAGGACCCCTGAGCTGTGCTGCTCGCGGCCGCCGCCACCGCCGGGCCCCGGCCGCCCCCGGCTCCCCTCCTTTCTCGAGAAGGGCAGGGCTTTTCAGAGGCTTGGCGGGAAAAAGAGCGGAGGGAGGGAGTATGAAAGCCGGAGGGAGCAGTATAAAAGCCGGTTCTTGGTGCTTTATCTGACTCGCTGTAGTAATTCCAGCGAGAGGCAGAGGGAGCGAGCGGGCGGGCCAGCGAGGGTAGAAGAGCCGAGCTAGCCGAGCCGCGCTCCGGGCGAGCGGGGCAGGGAGATCCGGAGTGAAAGAGGGGCTTCGCCTCCGGGCCCAGCAGCCCCCACGCCAGCCCTCCCGCTGACTCCCCACCAGCGGCTCGCAACCCTCGCCGCATCCACGAAACTTTGCCCATAGCGGCGGGTGGGCACTTTGCACTGGAACTTACAACACCCAAGCAAGGACGCGACTCTGCGGACGCGGGGAGGCTATTTCGCCTATTTGGGGATACTTTTCCCCGACGCTGCCCAGGACTCGCTCCTCTGAAAGGCGCTCCTTGCCGCTCTTTGGACGCTGGATTTCCTTCGGGTAGTGGAAAACCCGGTAAGCACCGGGATCCATTTGTCTTTTAATTTATTTTCTCTACTGCTTTAATGCTAAAATGAGTCGAATGCCCAAATTGAGGTGTCTTTTCTCCCATTCCTGCGCTAATGACACTTTTCTCAGAGTAGTTGTGGTAGGTCGGGGTAAGGCTGGGGGTGATCCAGAACTGGATCAGGGTAGAGGGACTTGTCAAGATGCGAGAGAAGGCAGAGGGAAACGGGGGTGCGTTCTGAAAAATAGCCTTTACATATTTTGGCCAATTGTATACGACGCTGACCCCGGACCGGTCGGACATTCCTGCTTTATCGCATTAATTGCTGTTTGGGTTGTGGAGGGGGTTGCTTCGCGGTGGGCAGAAAGCCTTTGCATCCTGAGCTCCTTGGAATATGGATTACATATTGCGTGTGTGAGCGAGAGAGCTCCGCAGCAGCTGACTTTTCCCCGTCTCCGGGAGGGCATTTAAATTTCGGCTTACCGCATTTCTGACAGCCGGAGACAGACACTGCGGCGCGTCCCGCCCGCCGGTCCCCGCGGCGATTCCAGCTCGCCCCTGCTCCTTTTAAAAAGTTGGCATATGGCTTTTTTAAAGAATAATAAAATTAAAAGCCTTGATCTCCAGAGGTGTTAGGACTTGATGTTGGGGAGGCGCTGGGAGGAGAAAGGGGAAGCAGGGATGTGTCTGATTCTCCTGGAATCGTCCACTTGGAAAAAACCGGGACGAATCTCCGCACCCAGCCTTGATTCCCCGGCTGCCGCCGCCCTCGGGTGTCCCTGCGCCCCCGAGATGCGGAGAGACAGCGAGGAGCGGGGCTCGGGTAGGTTCCAGAACAGCTGCTACCCTCAACGGGGTGGGGAAGACGCCCGGCTCCGGGCGAGGAATCGCAGCGGGGTCTCTGGCGCAGTAGCGTCGCTGTATTGAGTGCCGAAGGGAGGTGCCCCTGTTATTAAACACCCCCCTTTTATTTATGGGGGGGTGTTAAAGCCCGCGGCTGAGCTCGCTGCTCCAGCCGGCGAGAAAAAAGAAGAAAAGCCGGCAAAGGAGGGAAGGGGGGCGCGCTGGGGGTGGGGATGGAGGAGGCGGAGGGGGAGGCTGGGAGGGGCGGCGGCGCCGGCTGGGGTAGGAGCGCGGCGAGGGCGCGAGTGGGGACGGGCACGGCAGCGCGGAGGGGCCCCGGCGCGGGAGGGAGCGGCGCGCGGCCGCTAGCGCCGAGGCGCCTCTCGCCTTCTCCTTCAGGTGGCGCAAAACTTTGCGCCTTCGGTTTGTATTCCTCAACGCCGCCTCCCGCGGCTTCTTAAGGAGGCCAAGGCCGATTTCGATTCCACCGCAGCTGCGGGGCCGACGCCGGGGCTTTGCGCCCCGGGCTCTGAGGAGGCGGGGGCCCGGCGGGCACTACACAGCTAGTTCACCAAGTGCGTGTCCAGGATAGCAGGGGGTTGCCCAAAGGAGGTGAAAGGGTACCCTGTTTTTGTTGCCCCCCGATCCGGCCCCTTCGGGGGATAGTTCTGGAAGGGGAGTGGTTAGGAATCGTGGAGCGCACTGGGCGCTGCCCCAGGTTTTGGCACCAGCAATACCCCCTTAACTCAAGGCTGTTCCCGCTTCGTGTGCCCCCTCCTGCAGGCTGCCGCGACGATGCCCCTCAACGTTAGCTTCGCCAACAGAAACTATGACCTCGACTACGACTCAGTGCAGCCGTATTTCTACTGCGACGAGGAGGAGAACTTCTACCAGCACCAGCAGCAGAGCGAGCTGCAGCCGCCGGCACCCAGCGAGGATATCTGGAAGAAATTCGAGCTGCTGCCCACCCCGCCCCTGTCCCCGAGCCGCCGCTCTGGGCTCTGCTCGCCCTCCTACTTTGCCGTCGCGTCCTTCTCCCCCAGGGGAGACGACGACGGCGGCGGCGGGAGCTTCTCCACGGCCGACCAGCTGGAGATGGTGACCGAGCTGCTGGGAGGAGACATGGTGAACCAGAGCTTCATCTGCGACCCGGACGACGAGACCTTCATCAAAAACATCATCATCCAGGACTGTATGTGGAGCGGCTTCTCGGCCGCCGCCAAGCTGGTCTCAGAGAAGCTGGCCTCCTACCAGGCTGCGCGCAAAGACGGCGGCAGCCCGAGCCCCGCCCGCGGGCACAGCGTCTGCCCCACCTCCAGCTTGTACCTGCAGGACCTGAGCGCCGCCGCCTCTGAGTGCATCGACCCCTCCGTGGTCTTCCCCTACCCGCTCCATGACAGCAGCTCGCCCAAGCCCTGCGCCTCACCTGACTCCACCGCCTTCTCCTCGTCCTCGGACTCTCTGCTCTCCTCCACCGAGTCCTCCCCGCGGGCCAGCCCCGAGCCCCTGGCGCTCCACGAGGAAACACCACCCACCACCAGCAGCGACTCTGGTAAGCTGGGTCCCTCTTGACCTGTGAAAAGGGGGTGGGCGGCTAGATATCTTTGATATTGTCGTTAGTGGCTAATTCAACTGGCCACTTCAGACCCTGCCTTTCTCTCTTTTCCTTATGTTTTTGGAAGGAGAAAAAGGCAGATGTGGAAGGTTCTGGGCACTCATCATCTCTGCAACCCCGGGCTTTAGAGTTCCCTCCCATCCTTTCCCCTTAGACCCCCCTAGTTGCCACCCCCCACCCCACCCCCTTCAGGAATTTCATTTGGGTTTTAAAATCTTCTGGCTTATCTTGCAACTCAATCTACTCCCTCTTACCTGTCTTAAGCATTTTAATTGCTCTGGGGTGAGGGGAGGTTGTGAATGAGGATACCGGAGGATTGATCTCTAAGAGAGTGAATGAACTGCCTCCCTCTTCCCCTAACTTCTGAGAAGAGGTTGGAGTTTAATAAACTAAGCATCTACAAAAATGAGGGGCTGTGGACAGGGGCAGGGCTGCATCCTGCGGGAGTGCAGGAGCCAGGGAAAGTGCCTGGAGAGGGGATGGGCTGAGGAACTAGGATCTTCTCAGCCTATTTTAAACGCTTAAAATCAAATCCTTGCCTTTGCCAAAGTTGGATTTCTTTTTCCCTTCCCCCATCCTCCAGGACTTTTGGCAAAGCTGCAAGATCTTTTTTTTATTATTATTTTTTATTTTGCATTCCCAGTAAAATAGGGAGTTGCTAAAGTTATACCAAGCGATTTACAGCTATCATTTGCAACATTTGAAGGGTTCTTGGTATAGTCCCTTAAAAAATAGGAGGTGCTTGGGAAAGTGCTTTACTTTGGGTGTGCCCAAAGCCTCATTAAGTCTTAGGTAAGAATTGGCATCAGTGTCATGTCCCGGTAAATTGTAATTTTCTTGTCTGTGCCACAGCCCCAGCTGTCATCCTTCCCCCTTTATGAGACCACCTTTGTGGGGGAGAGGAGTAAGGGGGATTGGCTAGATTTGGTCCTTTGGGGGGATAGTCTTGTCCAGAGCCCTTTCTAACAGACTGATGCCTTATATTTGAATGGCATTAATTTAATCTGGTCACTGATCCTTTAAAGAAACATTGCTAACCGGGTGATTTCTATTTCCTTTCTAAAGAGGAAGAACAGGAGGATGAGGAAGAAATCGATGTTGTCTCTGTGGAAAAGAGGCAGCCCCCTGCCAAAAGGTCAGAATCAGGGTCACCTTCTGCCGGAGGCCACAGCAGACCTCCTCACAGCCCACTAGTCCTCAAGCGGTGCCACGTCTCCACCCATCAGCACAATTACGCAGCACCCCCCTCCACTAGGAAGGACTATCCCGCTGCCAAGAAGGCCAAGTTGGACAGTGTCAGAGTCCTGAGACAGATCAGCAACAACCGGAAATGCACCAGCCCCAGGTCCTCGGACACCGAGGAGAATGACAAGAGGCGGACACACAACGTCTTGGAGCGCCAGAGGAGGAACGAGTTGAAACGGAGCTTTTTTGCCCTGCGTGACCAGATCCCAGAGTTGGAAAACAATGAAAAAGCCCCCAAGGTAGTTATCCTTAAAAAAGCCACTGCATACATCCTGTCCATCCAAGCAGAGGAGCAAAAGCTCATTTCAGAAAAGGACTCGTTGAGGAAGCGCCGAGAACAGTTGAAACACAAACTTGAACAGCTGCGGAACTCTTGTGCATAAGCTGACCTGTTGGAGGAAGGAACTGGAATCGCTCATGAATTCTCACTTGTTACAAAGGGAAAGTAAGGAAGAAGGTTCCTTCCGACAGAACTGCCGCAATTTATTACCTATGAACTTATTTCAAATGCATGATCAAATGCAACCTCACAACCTTGGCTGGGTCTTGGGACTGAAAGGTTTAGCCATAATGTAAACTGCCTCAAATGGGACTTTGGGCATAAAAGAACTTTTTTTATGCTTGCCATCTTTTTTTGTTTTTTTCTTCAACAGATTTGTATTTAAGAATTGTTTTTAAAAGATCCTAAGGTTTACCCAATTTTTCTGTGTAAATATGGCCATTAAATGTAAATAACTTTAATAAAACGTTTATAGCAGTTATACAAGATTTCAAACCATGTATTATAAACCATAATTTTTTTATTTAAGTACATGTTCCTTTTTAAAGTTGATTTTTTTTCTATTGTTTTTAGAAAAAAATAAAATACCTGGCAAATATATAATTGAGCCAAACCTTAAGTTGTGAGTGGTTTCTTTTCTTCCCCCTCCCCCATTTTCTTTTCACCAATTACAAATTAACAGAATTGACCCTTAAGAGAATGAGTTTATAAAGAGGGGGAAAGTTGTTTCAAAAAAGGCAAGGGTTTTTCTTTGTTGAAATGGGTCTGGGGGCCTTAAGGTCTTTAAGTTCTCAGGGGTTATAAGATGCTTCCTGGAGATCGTGATAAGAGCCAGAGTTGATAGTTAAAAAAGGAAGGGGCAGAAGCCTGGTGAGAAGGTTAGAGGTAGGGAGAGGAGATGCCAGAGGTTAAAGATAACAGCTAAGTACACAAAGCTTAAGGACTGGGGGGCTGGGAGAAGGTGAAGAAGGAACTCCCTTCAGTGTAGTTCGCCAGTGCCAGTGGCCTGTTCAGTTCAAACCCAGCAGTTCTGCCCAGTGAGAGAGCTAATGGGGAAAGGGCAGGAAGCAACCTCTGCCCTTTGCCTGCTGCTACCGGGCACCAGCTCCTTGACGTGGTTATCTCATGAGCCTCAGAGGAGCTCTGGGAGGAATGCTACTATTAGCCCTAGTTTACATCCAAGGAAACACAAAAGCTCAGAGTGGTTATATAACTTATCTGCGGCCATACAGATAATAAGCAGAATCCAGGTCCCATGTCTGTTGAAAACACTTAACCCTTCTCACTCATGCCTTAGCTCATCTTGGTTCTAAAGTGCTGAGATTAAGAAGGCTTTGGGGCCTGATGGACTCAAGTAATAACAATTTTAAACTCTATTTGTGTGCCAGGTACTCTTCCAAGCATTTTATTTCTAAGTCCACAGCAACCCCATGAAGGAGGTACTGTTGATTTCCCTGTATTACAGAGGGGGAAACTGAGGCACAGAAAGACTTATTCCCCAGGGTAAACTGATAAGAAATTGGAGCTGGGATGCAAACCCAGCCTGTCTACCTCTATCCAACCTGTCCTAGCTCACCGCTCAATAAGCCAATAAGAGTAAGCTGGCCACTCCTGAGTACAGGAGTCACAGTTCAGTGAGTTATGTATTTTAAGTCTCAACATCTAGGCCTGGTCAGACATCAGTTCCCCTTTTTTATGTTTATTTTGTTTTTTATTTTGTTGTTCATTGTTTAATTTTTCCTTTCACATTGAGAAGGTCACCACTAGTTCACTCCTACCTTCACCATTTATTAAATCAGATTCACTGGTTGCTCCTGGGAAAAAGCCAGTTTGGAAATGCTACTGTTCAGATCATAAAACAAAACATACTCTTTGTCATGTGAGTCATTATTTTAGAAACTACAAACTCTCCTTCCTTCCAACCTCTTTCACACACTCATGACACATGCTCATTATTAGTCCATGAAAAGGCATTTTTGAATACATGTATTAATTATAAGCCTCTAATAACCCATGGCCCAAACCAGAAATGACGTTGACTACATAGGTAAATGGAAGTTACTATTACTGTTCTAATTACTTCATTGTCTGGATCTCAGAGTTGGTCTTCAGTTCCCTGTGCTTTCTTTGGGATTTTAATCCACCACCACCCGTAGATCAATAAATAATTACTATCTTCAGCTCTGACTCCTAGAATAATCTATTCAAGGCCTTAATGTCTTTTTCTTCTTCCTTCTTTTGAGCCTCAAGCCCCATCCTCACAGCTTCAAGCTGCCATGCCAAATTCCCTAAACTCAAAGGGAGATAAAATTAATAGAAGTTAAGTAGTCCAAAGTGTTACAAAAGTGGGGGCGCTCTTAAATGGCTCACTCTTTGCCCCTTTGAGAACCATAGCTGGAATGCAGCCCTGAAGTGACTCACTTGGGAACCGGGAAGGTGTTAGTCTCAATCACTGTGTCCAGGCAAGCCCTCAGAATAGGAGTGTTCCTCACTAGGAAAACAGCTCCCAATTCCAAATTGTCAGGAAACAACTTTAAGGATGCAGAGCTTAGCTGTGGGGATAGAAGGAAACCATTCCAATTACCTCTTAGGCCACCTCTTACCTTTACTCAGCCAGGGAATGGCTCTGAAAACAGGACAGACGCCAACTTCCTTCCAGAAAGTCAGGCGGATCTTACAATACAAATTGGCCCTCAGAGCCAATGCAGAGAGTCCCAGGGGTCTATGCCATTGTGTAATCTATTTTTGGAGATGGAAGGGAGGAGCTTGCAGTTTAGTCAGGAATATGTAAGAAGGAATAAGGCAATACTGACTATGCCTTTTACCCGTGGCAACATTCAGGAATTAATGACTCTTCCAGGGGATTCCTGGAATGGTTGTGTTTAGGGATGGAATGTACAGGAAGTAAGTGTTATTTTCTGCTGCCATTTGAAAGCAACAAAGGAGATCAAGATTATAAAATCAATCGATCAAATTTTAAAATGAATAGTTTTCACAATCCCAGACTAATACTTAGACTATTCACAGCTTGGGCATGGAAGTAGATTTCTCTGCCGGTCTTTAAGACAAACTCTGGCACAAAGCTTGGGAAAGAGGACAAAACTGTTGCATTAGGGGGGTTCCTGTGGTTTGTTTGCAATAACAAACAATGATTGGCTCAGTCAATAATTATTTTTTAGTACGCACACTAAGGGCCCCTGAAGCATTTCTTCCCAACAATAAATAATCCTTAGGCTAGAAAATGCTAAAGGTTATCCTTCAACCCTGTCCATAAACGGACTATGAGGCAACTTTACAAAAGACTCATCCTTTAAGGTTACAAACCACTATAGGCCTTTTTTTAATTTTTTAATTTTATCATAGCTCACAGCAACCTCAGAATCCTGGGCTCAAGTGATCCTCCTGCCTCAGCCTCCTGCTAATTTTTCTATTTTTAGTAGAGACAGAGTCTGACTATTGCCTAGGCTGGTCTGGAACTCTTGACCTCAAGCGATCCTCCTGCCTCAGCCTCCCAGAGTGCTAGGATTACAGGCATGAGTCACTGTACCCCACGCATTATGGGCCCATTTTAAAGAAGAAGAATTGTAGAAACAAAGCCAACAGAATGGGAACAGGGACTCATTTAAAAAAATAAAACTAAAAAGACTCTACAACCCATCTCCAAAGACTTAGCAATAACACTTCTTTGTTCTACCTGCATGAAAAAACTTACACTACCTGTAAATTTAGAAAAACAACTAGGAATGCTGGCTTCGCCAAACTGGCTTGAAGTGACTCTAGATGACTCTGAGTTTATTTCACTTTTAATTTTATTTCATTCAATATTAGTCTACACTAAGCTCTTTGGGAAGACTGAGTTGAAGGAAACAAGTGTGAATGGAATGTAGATTTTCTGAGGTTGAAAGGAATGTTCTTTGTTTTTAAACAATGCCTGGGAGCCCAGCCACAATCCCTAACACTTTCTTTCCATTGTCACCCCTTCAGCACATTAAGGGATAAAACACTCCAGTGTAGTCCAAGGTCTATAGGGGTGGGAAAGGAGAGAGCTCAGGGAAAGAAAATGAACTATTTTTTCTTTTTTTGGACACAGAATCTCACTCTGTTGCCTGGACTAGAGTACAGTGGTGTCATCATAGCTCACTGCAACCTCAAACTCCTGGGCTCAAGTGATCCTCCCGTCTCAACCTCCCAATGTGCCAGGACTATAGGCACGTACCACCATGCCTGGCTGATATTTCTATTTTTATTTTATTTTTTTTTAGTAGAGATTTTATTTATTTAATTTTATTTTATTTTTTTAGTCTCACTGAGTTATTCAGGCTGGTCTCAAACAATCCTCCTGCCTTGGCCTCCCAAAGTGCTAGGATTACAGGCGTGAGCTACCACACCCAACTGAGAATAAGCCATTGTTACATACCTACTATCTTGCAGACCCTCCATCTCACTGGACTCCCTCAGCAGCCCAGCTGGCGAACAGTTGTTGAATGTGACAGTCCTGAAGTGGAATAGCTGGCCCCAAGTCACGAAAGTACCAACAATAAAACAACAATAAAGGTAGTAAATGTTTACTATGTGCTAAACACTTACATGCATTATCTTATTTTGTCCCCAAAGCAACTCTTAGGAGGTAAATTCTATTTCTAATGCCCATTTTACAAATGAAGTGACTGAAACTTTGAGAGATTAAAGAACTTACCTGCATTCACAGAGCGGCAAAATGGTGAAAGCAGAAATTTTTCCTTCAGTCATAAATGTTTATTTAGCACTTACTATGGGCCCACATTGTGCAGAGGGAGAGGAGGTCTGAAAAGAGATACCAAGATAAATGAGACAGATAAGGTCCTGGCTCTGAGGGGCTCATAGACTACTGGAGACTACTGAATGACTGAATCAAGAAGACCAGCTACCAGACTCTATTTTAAAACCACTTTTACAGCTTACTATGTAGCAGGAGGGAGTTCGAGCTCTGGGAGCTGCTGAAGACACTCCACCTCCCCCCAGAGAAAATGGAATGCAGCATGGAGCCCAGGAAATGCTGGAAGAGAAGCCAAAGGAGAAGATATCATCAGAGGGATGGAGGGAAGCTGGGAGAAGAGGGTGTAACCAAAGCCACAGAGGAAGATCTTCTATCAAAGGTGCGGCAAAGGCAGGCAGAAGTACAGCAAGATGGCGGAGAAGGGTCCTTTGCACTTAGTCGTATGGAGGTGTCTTCTTGGCCACACCTTCTCCCCAGTGGGATGGCAGACCCATTCACTCAGGATCTTCTCCTTCATTCTCTTCATTCAATTCATCACCAGAAACAGCTGCCTACTATTAATAGTTTACCCAGTGCCTTCTCCAGGAGTTCCCAAAGTGTGTTTCTGGAGCCAGCAGTATGCACATCACCTGTGAATTTGTTGCAAATGCGGACACATAGTCAGAATTAGAATCACAGAAGATGGGGCCCAGGAAACTGTGTTTCAACAAGCCCTGGGGGGCTTGATGAAGTTCAAGACCCTCTGACTTCTCCATCTACACAATCCCAGTAATCTTTGTAAGTCACAGGTAAGATTATGTTGCTCTCTGCTTAAAACCCTTCAGAGGGTTCCTGTTACCCTCTGAATTAAGTCCAAAGCCATTATTCACAGTGTTCTATGTCCTGTAAGTTTTTTCAGATACCTTCCCCATTTGTATTGTTCATCCAACACCCACCCATCTGTCAACACTATAGCCAACCAGCCTGACAAGCTCTTATTCATCCTTTGTGGCTCACCCTCTAGTATTCTCTGACCTCTAGACAAGATTCCAGAGGAAACTAATATTGCCTATGATCATACATACCCCTCACTTCTTATGAAAATCACTTGTCCTGACTGTTAGATCAACTCCTTGAGGAACAGAACCATATTAGTCTCATTCATCAGTGAATCCCCAGTGCTGAGATAAGTGCCCAGCATCTAATAGTGACTCAATAACTCTTTGATGAATGACTGAATGAAGAGCCATTTCAATGGTGTGATGGGCGTTGAACATGAGTAGCAGAGGATGTGAAAGCAAAGTTTCTGGATTACCTTTCAAGACACTTACTTAGCTGGGAAGGAAAAAGATGAATACGTCAAGTCAAGGCAAGGACTTTTATTTGATTTCATTTGCTTGATTAGATTTGTATTTTATTTTCATCAAAGATGGAAGAGATAATTAGATTACATGCTGAGGGGACCAAGCTGAGAGCGAGAGAAGTGAAGACACAGAAGAAAGGGGGATGATGTAGCCAGCAGCAGGCATCTCCGTCTTAGTCTGTCCAGTGCCTGGGGCTCTCAGCTGAGTGTGGAATGTGACTTAATTGAGATAAAGAGGAATGTATTCCTGAACCTGGGCTCTCCTCCAGGTATTGATTCTTCCAGGTAGTGACTTCAAAAGCCACCTGGTTCCCCTTCTGCAGGTTCCCAGAACCCTCTACTCCTCCTCTATCACAGGACATGGTCACATATCCACCTGTGGTACTAACCTGCTTAATTTTCTTTCTTTCTCCCTTGCTAGACTCCTTGAGTAGCCCTCTCTGGAGTAGCCCACAGGTGGGACCCAAGCCAGATCACCCAGGGCCCTCACAAGAGGGTTTGGACTGTTGTCTAAAGACAGACTCCACAGGGGGGAAAGTCACGTCATTCCCGTTATGATTGTCTGGGTCCTGCGGTCAAGGTGCCTCTAATCTGTTCTCCTCAAAGGCACAGGAGTGATCTACTTCAAACGCTAACTAATCAGATCATTCCCCCACCTATAGGAATCCAGTGGCTCTCCTTGCTCTGACAAATATCTTCATACCTGTTCATGATCTGTCACCAGATTGCCTTGAGGACAAGGGCTCTGTTTTTCTCTCTCATTTTTATGTCTTGAAGACCAGGCACGATATCCAGTATGCAAAATTTTGTTGAATAAATGAATGAGCCTATAAACGAATGAATACATGCATACATTTGCCATATATTTTAGGTTTTCGCTTCCTGGGGCTGTCAGTCTTTTTTACCTCACTCAATCCTACACTGTGTACTCAGCTCATACCAAATCTCTTCCCTCTCTGATGTCTACCCAAATCATTCCAAATGTCAGAAGCCTCAGCAACAGTTTCTCTGAGTCTGTCAGTCAGGACCTCTAGGTTACAAGCCACAGAAACTTAGCACAAATTGTCAAAAGCAAAAAAATGTTAGTTTATGTAACTGAAAAAGCAGGGATGACTCAATTTAGGGGCTTACACAATAACTTCAGGGTTCTCTCTGCAGCTTCACGTCAGGCAGGATCCATCTACTCACCGGGGGCAAAGATGGCTGCCAGCAGCTGGAGGCTTTTGGCCCAAGTCAAAAGCCTCAGAAAGGGTTCCAGTTGGTCTTCTGGAGTCACGTGCCCACTCTGAGGCCAGTGGATCAGTCTGTTCTCAGCCCCTCTCCTGTGTAGAGTTGGGGCCGTGTGTTTGGCGGCCCCGTAGGGCAGGGGAAAGACAATTCCTCAAAGGAAAAAATGGAGACACAGAAAGGAAAGGATGTTCTCTAGATTGACTTTTTGGGTAATTGTGGTGTTAAGTTCCTGAGAACTACATGGAATGTAGCCCAGAGGTTTTAAAATCCTGCTTTTCAGAACCACTGGAAGACCTTTTTTGTAAAACAGAGATTCCCAGAGTCCACTTCAGAGCTGCTAAACCAGAAGGTCCAGAGGAGGGGCCTAGGGTCCCATATTTTTAAAAAGTTCCACAAGTGAGTGAGAGGAACAAATATGTCAGAGCTGAAGTTACGGGGCTTCTCAAGTCCTGCAGATTTGAGTCTGAGTCTGCCCGTGCCCCCAGCTAGCTGCGTGACCTAGGGCAGACCTGGCTGCTCTAAGCCTGACTTTCCTGATTTGCAAGGGCAAAAGAAATAAAGGGGTGGCCAGAGGAGTTCAGGAGACGCACCTCTCTGCCAGGCTTCTGAGAAAATTAAATGAGATAAAATGTGAGATATGGTCCAGCACAGGTTTGGTAAAGGTAAATATCTTTCCCTCTTCCTCCTCCCTCCCCTCTATTTCTAATGCGTTGCCAAGTCCCTTAGATTCTGCCTCCTAAATGCCTCTGGCTCTGTCCACATGTCTCCTGGACCACTGCCACCACCCTCTTCCTGCCTACCATCATCCTTTGCCTGGGGCTCTCTGGAGTAGCTTCTCCCTGCCTCTAATCTGTTCTCCTCAAAGGCACAGGCATGGTCTACTGCAAACATTAACCAATCGGATCACTCCCCCACATGTAGGAATCTAGTGGCTCTCCTTGCTCTGACTATAAAGTACAAATATCTTCGTACCTGTTCGTGATCTGTCACCGTATTGCCTGTCCAGCCTCACCTCCTGCCGTGTCACCACCTCCGATCTAGCCTACAGCCTTACTGAGGCCATTTCTAATCTCTCTGAAATGCCAGGCACGTTCTCCCATTGAATCTCTGCTCTCGCTGTTTCCTCTGCCTGAAGGATGTTCATTCACCTCCCACCTCCATGTCTCATTTTGAATGTCACCTCTTCATGGAGGCCCTCCTTTATCTCTGCATCCCCGGTTCCCCTTCTCCATGCTTATCTTGTTCACAATAGCTAGTAA
>RJWJ010034240.1:0-17332 GCA_004363605.1 Indri indri | reverse complement strand
TTTTTTTTTTTTTGGTTTTTTTTTTTGAGACAGAGTCTCACTCTCTTGCCTGGGGCGAGTGCCATGGCGTCAGCCTAGCTCACAGCAACCTCAAACTCCTGGGCTCGAGCAATCCTACTGTCTCAGCCTCCCGAGTAGCTGGGACTACAGGCATGCGCCACCATGCCCAGCTAATTTTTTCTATATATATATTTTTAGCTGTCCAATTAATTTCTTTCTATTTTTGGTAGAGATGGGGGGTCTCGCTCTTGCTCAGGCTGGTCTCGAACTCCTGAGCTCAGGACGATCCGCCCGCCTCGGCCTCCCAGAGTGCTAGGATTACAGGCATGAGCCACCGCGCCCGGCCCATAATTATGTTATTTCATGCACCTGATAATTCTAGCATCCAAACTACTTTCGAAGGACAATTCAGCTGTCTCTTGTTTCTCTTGGCTCTCAATCAAGGTGCATTATGGTTTGGTCATTTTTTTGTTTCCCCTGTGAGCTTGTATTCCTTGGAACTTTATCTGTAGAAAGCCTTTAATACCTGGGTAAAGGTGAGTTCCTCCAGAGAGGATTTGTGTTTGCTTTTGCTAGGTGTCTAGGGATACTACCAGTTTTGGACCACTAAGTAAATTGCTGAGATTTTAAAAATTCAACCACCTAGGTAATATAAATATGGGCTGCACACTTATGTGAAGGCAGGCTAGTGGTTATAGGTTTTCAGGAGAAATACTATTTCCTTTCCACCTGCTGCTGTGGCCAGAGAATGGGCATTTTACTTTTTGTAAAGTAAAATGCCATGATAGCAGGCTAATCTCTATTCACCCTTTGATGTAGTTCTTTGGGGTCTATATTTCCTAGTGCTGCTGTAACAAAGTACCACAAACTGAGTGGCTTAAACTGACAAAAGTTTATTCTCTCACAGTTCTGGAGACTAGAGTCTGAAATCATTGTGTTCTCAGGGCCTTACTGTCCTCTGAAGGCTCTAGAGAAGAATCATCTGTCCATGCCTTTCTCTGAGATTCTGGTGGCTGTCAGCAATTGTTGCCCTTCCTTGGCTTGTAGAAACATCACTCTAACCTCTGCCTCTGTTGTCACATGGCATTCTCCCTGTGTCTGTATCTCTTTTCCTCCTCTTATAAGGACAGCAGTCGTATTGGATTAGAGCCAACCCAAATGACCTCATCTTAAGTTGAGTACATCTGCAAAACCCTATTTCCAAGTAAGGTCTCAAGTACTGGAGATTAGGACTTCAGCATATCTTTTTGAGGGACACAGTTTAATACATAACAGAGTCTAAATTTTATAAAGGGATGCCTGGGATGAGTGTTACTCAGAATGTGGTCTGGGGACCACAGCATTACCTCACCTGGGAGTTACTAGAACTGTAAATTCTCAGGCCCCCCAGACCTACTGGATGAGAATACCTGAGGGTGGGGCCCAGGAATCTGTGTTAATAAGCTCTCCAGGTTATGTTTTGCAGGCTGAAGTTGAAGCAGCATTGCCCTAGATGGTGTTTCCTGTACTTGACATTCTGTCAAGCCCTGTAATTTGAGGTTCAGTGTTTCAATTAGCAAGTGCACTTAATTTACCTTTCTGAGGCTCCACTTTGGCTTTGTTTTTGGGTTCTATACCTTCCTTACACTGATGTAGAATATCAATGTGTTTACATATATTCCTTATATTGATTACATGTTTTGTTTAGAAAACTTTGAAACCCACAGAAAAGTTGAAAGAACAGTACATTGAATACCTATGTTATTCATACCTTGGCATATCCACTCTAGCTCTTTCTACATAAATACACACATTTCCCTCTTGCCTAACCATCTGAAAGTAGGCTGCAGACATCATGCCACCTCATCCCAAATACTTCAGCATGTCCCTCAGAGACAAGATTATTCTCCTATACCAGTGGTTCTCAGACTTGTTGGTCTTAGGACCCCTGTACAGTCTTAAAAACATTGGGAACCCCAAAAAACTTTTGTTTATGTGGCTTCCATCTTTCATTATGTATCATATTAAAAATAAAAGTGGAGACATTTTGAAATGAGTATTTATTAATTAATTTTAAAATAACAATAAAAATTGTGTGAAAATAAATAATACATTTAATGAAAAATGTCTATATTTTTCAGAAAAAAAGAAAATGGCAAGAAGAGGGTATTGTACATTTTTGCAAGTCTCTTTCATGTCAAGGTTAATTGCAATGTGGAATCTGAAACCTTATAAATGAAGGCTGATCTTACAGTTTGAGTGGAACTTTTATCCATGTATGGTTTTGTAACCTTATGCATTGGTCATGTGGAAACTATTGGGTCATCAAGTTAAATGCAGATCTTCCAATGTAGACATTTTTAAAACATAATATCCAAAAATTATACTCATTGATATCACCATTGATCTCACCAGAAAAGTCTTTAAGTGTTGGGAAATTGTCAAGTAGTGGATACAAATTTTCCAAAATTCTAATTTTTGCTTGAAATCTCAAATTATCATTGGCAACAAATACTGTTTGTTTTTCTGGATGGAGCAGGCTCATTTTATTCATTTTCTAGAAAATGCTTGCAAGATACCCAAGTCTGAATAACCATAGTTTGTCAGTCATTCAAATAACACTGATGTTCCATGAAAAAAAGGGGGATAATTCAGCACACAACTCAATGAAACAAGTGCTTTGCTTCAAGACAGTCATCATACTTTAGTATGCAACAGAGGTACTTTATGTGTAATTCTCATTTCATCACAGAATATTAAAAACAGCTGTACTCAGGGGTTGGGATTTAATAAAAGTGATGATTTTCACTACATCATCCATGACATTCTTAAATAAAACAGGAATTTTTTTTTCCTACTGCATCATAGTGAAGAAAATAATGACTACTGATAGAGTTTGGTGCCGCTGCCCTGATACGTGCAAAATACCAGCAGCAGTTTCACCCTTCATTCTTTTTGCACCGTCAGGACAAATTCAACACAGTGAAAAAGGGCAATGTTGTAGTGCTATTGTTGAAATTGTTTTGACCTCATGGACCCTCTGAAAGGGTTCCAGGAACCCCCCTAGGGTCTTTGGGTCCCCCAGGGGTCTGTGTATCCTCCTTTAAGAATCACTTCCTGTAACTGTACAATCAAAAACCATTACCAAACCTAAGAAATTCAACCCTAATTTTACACCTTTATCTAACATAGGTCCATCCTCAGATTAACCCACATGTAAAAAAATTTCTTTGTTGGTACTTTTTTCTTGCTTTTATTTGGATCCAAATTAAAGTTTACACATTGAATTTGGCTGTTGTATCTTTTGACCAAGCTAGAACAGTCCCCCCAATTTCATGAAGAGTCCAGGCTGGCTGTGATGGAGAACGTTCTGGATTTGTCAGACTTGTCCTCATGATTAGACTCAAGGCCAACAGTGGTGGCAACAATACTATGTTGATGATGAGGTGCACCTCCCATTGCCTCCTGCCGGGAAGACAGAGTGTCAGACTGTCTCACATTGGTGATGCTGAATTTGACCACTTGATAAAAGATTGACAATTTCTTCAAATCCAAATTTTTTTGTTTTTCAGTGGGAGGTTAAGTCAGGTCTGAGACTCTTGGAAACTGTGTCCTCCTTTTGGTTATTTATCTTTGAGGTTTGCAGGTATATCAGTGAGAATCATTTGGGTTTCAAGAAAAAATAATACAACTCAGGCTGGGTTACATAACTTGAAAGTCTGGAATGGTACTGACTTCAAGTGAGACTTGATCCAGCAGCTCAAGATTGGCACCAGAGCAGCAGGTTCTCTGGCGTCTCCGCTGCAGTCTTTGCTTGGCGCCTGTTTCAAATTGTCTGGTTCTCCTTTTGGGTGCAGGATGGCTGCCAGCACCTTCTAGGGGTCTTGAATCCCTCATTTATGTCAAATAGGAAGGAAGCATCTCTTACGGGAGACAAGGAAGCCTCTTGCCCAAAGCCCCTAAGAAGCATCTTGCGCTAATGGTTTTGGTCACATGCCCATTGCTGAGCCAGTCCCTATGGCAGGGGCATGGGATGTGCTGACTGACTTAACCCAGCCAGGACCTGCCCTGAATCTAGGGATATGGTCAGCTTCTCCAAGAGCAGGGGCCACACGGTGCTGGGGAGGGGATCCGGAGAGCATCTAGGTCCTGTTACCAAGACTAAAGCCAGCTGGGGGTGGGCTGCCTGAAACTGCAAGCATCCACCAAGGAAGGTTTTAGTATCCATGAGAATATAAAGCACTTTACTGAGTACTTCCTAGTGACAGCTATTGTGCCAGGCTGTTCTTCTGTTCAGCAGGTGCACTCTGTCATCTGGTCTTTAGTGAGCTGCTATCATGGGCTGGGTGTGGGTCACCACTTGAAGGAAACAGCTGGAGTCTTTGCCTCATGGCATTTCTCATGTAGGGCTTCATAATTTCATTAATGCAGCAGTCATACAAGGTAGGCATTACTGTCTCTTTCCCAGATGATAAAATTGTAGGACTAGGTAACCTGCTCCAGGTACCCAGCAAGTCAGTGTTGGCACTGGTTGCAGACAAGCATGGTGGGGCCAACAGTACCACCTGGGCCAGGACTGGATGGGACTCAGGATGTAGATTTGGGTCCCAGCTCTACCCCTGGTGAACCATGTGGCCTTGGGTCCAGGACTGTGCCTCCCAAGGTCTCCTGGAGCAGGTGGGGCTGAACCTCCTGGCAGGCAACTTCCCTGATTGTTCACACCATCCCACCATTTACATCTGCGGTCCCCAACGCCAGCTGTGGACCAGTACTGGTCCACAGCCTGTTAGGAAACAGCCTCGTATCACTGCCTGAGCTCCATACCACCTCCCCCTGCCATGACGCCCTCCCCTCCCAACTCGGTCCTTGTAAAAATTGTCTTCCATGAAACCAGTCCCTGGTGCCAAAAAGGTTGAGGACCACTGGTCTACCTCTTGAGAAGTACCAGCTGCCCTGAGCTAGGTACACCCTCTCAGACTCTCTCCAGAGTCTTAGGGGCCCTGCAGGATATTTGATGTTTATGGTGAGGAGCTTGTGAGGACAGGACCCCAGGAACTGCCTCTCCCCACACACGCTGGGCAAAGAGAGGAAGTGTGGAGTGCAGGCTTGGCTGGCGGGTTGTTACTGAGGGTTCTGCCTGTCCAATAAATTTAAGGAGCTATCGAAGAGGCTCTTGTCCATCTTCCTTTGTAACAGTTTAGCCCTGTTGCTGGGCGTCTGTCCTGGCTGGCTCAGCCCCAGCCATCCTGCTTACCTCACCTGGGCCTGCCTCATCTCAGGAGGGGCTGGGATCCAAAGTCTGAGGTCAGCCTGGGCCAGCCCAGCCCTGCAGTGTCCTCCAGGGCGTGACTGAGGCTCAGCACTTCCCTGAAGGCAGCTCATCCAGCTTAATGAGGCTCTGGGTAGGGAGGTAGTTTCCCTGCAGGGTATGGGCAAATTCCCCTGCTGACAAGGCCACTGGGCTGGCGGCAGGATGAGGTCAGCTGTGGTTGCAGCATGCCTGGCACCCGGCGAGGAGGAGTTGTGGGGCTGGGTGAAACCACTCCAGTGGGAGCTCTGATCCCAGAGAATCTGCAGAGGCTTCCTGGGTAGATAGGCCTTACCAGTCACTGTGGGTCAGTCTTTCCTTCACTGTAGGGTGCTACTTGGCAGTTTGCAAACTGCTTTCACATCTGTTGTTAGATCTAGAATCTCAAATGTGGTGGCTCCTGGGCTGAAATCGGCCAGCAGATGTTTGGCTTGTGGTATTTTAGTATTGAATTTAGTATTGTGGTTATTTTGGTATTGAATCAGTTACCAACATTTAAAATGGAGAGTTGTGGAACCAAAATCCAAATTTTTGGCATCCCATGAAGAATCAGAAAATCTGGCACTGCAGGGTGATTCCAACAGGGCAGCATCAGCCGAGCTGATGGGTGGCTGCCACGGGGCACGTGCTCCCCAGTCTGCTTGACCCCTGCCTGGCCCAGTTACTGCAGGCTGCTGGTGGTTTCCATTTCTCATCTCACACCTGGTCTTTTCCATCACTGGCCTGGCCCTTGATTCTGTATTTCCAGAGCAGCCTGGGGTGGTGGGCATTAGTATCCCTGTTTTGCCAACAAGGTAACAAAGGCTCAAACTGGTTTCAACATGGTAGGACAATAGTCATGGCCTGATTCAGTCATGGCTCTGTCACTTGACAGCTCTGTGACCTTGGAGTCACTTGCCTGTCTCAGTCCCAGCCTTCCCATTCATGAAATGAAGAGGTTGGGGCTAGCTAGTTAGATACTGCTCTGTATGAGAAATAGTACAGAGAAGCTAGGAGAGGAAACGGAGAGGGAAGGAGAGGAGATGGCTGAACAGCATAGCAGAGAGGCAAAGGAATTTTTAAAAGGATCTCTGATGTTCTTTTGCTTTTCTGCTATATCAACTCTGTCTCCAAGAATTCCCAGTAAAGTTATCTGTTCAGGCTAAGAAAAAAGAGAGGAAAAGGATGATAGGTAAATGCTCTATGGGGTTTCTACCTGCACTGACATCTGTCACTCTGAGTAGTCATTGGCAGTGTGCTGCTAGGTGCCGAAAGGACACAGGGTCTGTGCCTTGTTCCCTCAACCTAAAGGCAAAACTTAGATCCATTTATTAATATCATAATAAAAATAAGTGCTTTTACTGACACATACTTTAATCATATACTTTATGACTTTATGTTTTAAGTCAGATGTTTCATATTCAATACATTGTTTCACTTAACCTTGTGGCGGAGTGGATAGTATTATTTCCCTTTTACAGATGAGCAGTGCGAGGTTTAGAAAGGTTAATGAATTTTCTCAGCTCTTAAACATTTAACATTAGAGCTAGGAATTGAATTCAGATCTGTCTGGTCTTACAGCCTTTGTGTTGTCTTTGCCTGAGTGTTGCCATAGCCCCTCTTTCCACAGAAGGATCATTACCAGTGCAGGGCAGCGGTAGATTAAGGGTCCAGTGCTTCTGCAAGCAGGAAGGATCGTGGAAATGCAGAAGTACAATGGGCCGGGCTGGCCGGTCCCAGGAGGCTGCATGGACCTAAAGTAAATGGTCTTCCAAATGATCTTAAAGGACCGGACTGGCTTGAGTTGACACTTAGTGTCATCTCCGGGAGTTCAGGTTGTAAAGGTAGACTTTGAGGCCAAAATACAGAACTTTGTTTTTAGGCCAGCATGAGCCATGTTTTTGTCAGGGGAAGTGATGTGAAAGCAGTGTATCTGTGTCATCTAGTCCCATCTTGTCCCAGTGCAGGGACTCCCCTCCTTTGGTGACATTGGTGACAGCTGTGCATCGAGTCACTGCCAGCCCACGATAGTGGAACAGTATCTCACATGGCAGCTAGCTTCTAAAGCCAGCACATAAGGGTAAGAGTTACTCAGTGTCTGTGCTGGGTTGAACAGTGTCCCCACAAAATGCATGTCTACCTGGAACCTCAAAATGTAACCTCATTTGGAAATAGGGTCTTTGCAAATGCAATCAAGTTGAGTTCATACTGGATTAGGGTTGGCCCTAATCCAGTTACTGGTATCCTCATAAGGACGTTTAGACACAGAGTGAGATATGCTGGAGAGCACCACATGACAATTGAGGCAATTGGAGTGACGCCTGTGACGCCTGTCCAGGCCAAGGAACCTCAAGGATTGCCAGCAACTGTGAGAACCTAGGCAAAGGCAAGGAAGGATCCTCCCCTAGAGCCTCCAGAGGAAATGTAGCCCTGTTGACACTTTGATTTCAGACTTCTAGCCTCTAGAATTGTGAGAGAATAAATTTCTGTTGTTTTAAGCCACCAAGTTTGTGGTACTTTGCCATGGTAGTCGTGGGAAACTAATGCAGTGTCTATTACCTTGAAAAACGCTTAGGCCACTGCTAGCTTCCCTGTTGCGAGAGGAAACAAGAGCAGCCCAGTGTGATTTGTCCATACAGAACTGGTACAGGCCCCAGGTACTTGTCTCCTTTCTAGTGCTCACAATTATTTTAATAATCAATCTGGAGTTTTTGCATTAGTGTTCAGACCCTAATGTGGTCCTAGATGAACTTCTGTTCCCATGACATCCTCACTTTCCACGTGTTGGCTTGAGTCATTGCCACCCTCTCCTGAATGCCATCTCCCCTCCCTCCCCCAGCTATATCCTACCCATCTTTAATGAGTGCTTTTTCTTCTCTGGACCATTCTAGACTAAGGTGGATTCTTTGTTCTGCTGTCTCAAAGCACACACTGCTAGCCTGCTAGCACCAATAGTGGCCAATATCCTATATAGCCATTTCTGAGACATCTTGTATGTCTTTATATTTCTTAACACGTAAATTTGGTTTTTTTTAACTTCACCAGTGTTTGTGTTTGCCTTTTGGGTTCATGTCTCAGTTTCTTGTACGTAGAGATCCTATCTTTTCTTTTGCTTCCTTTTCTCCTCTATATACTTTGTACATTGTTATTACTTAACACACATACACATACACAGAGGAATTTTAAGGTAATGATGGAAGATAATTATTTTCCTTATCTGGGAAAGATTAGAAAAAAGAAAGATTGATTTGAATGAAAATATTGATCTTTAGGGTGGAAAGCATACTCTGGCTCCTAGAAGATAATAATATGTCTGTATGCAGTCATGTGTTGCTTAACAATGGGGATATGTTCTGAGAAATATGTCATTAGGCAATTTTGTCATTGTGTGACTATCATAGAGTGTACTGACACAAACCCAGATAGTATAGTCTATTACTTACCTAGGTTATATGGTGTAGCCTATTGCTCCTAGGCTACAAACCTGTACATCATGTTACTGTACTGAATACTGTAGGTAATTGGAATGCTATGGTATTTGTCTGTCTAAACATATCAGAACACAGAAAAGGTACAGTAAAAATAACGGTGTTATAATCTTATGGGGCCACCATTGTGTGTATGATCTATTATTGACTGAAATGTCATTATAGGGCATATGACCGTGTATTTGTGGAGCACAAATTCCCTGTCTTGCTTTAAGCAAGTCCAGCCTCATTTATCTAGAAAACTACAAGAAGGTCTGTGTGCCTGTTTCTGTGATGAATGAGGAAGTGATGGTGAGTAAGACAGACATGGCCCTTATCCTCAATGAATGTTTAGTTTCGTGGGAAATACTGACAAAGAGAAAGTGAACGCTTCTTGACCTGATTGGCTGTGGCTTTTCATTCAGGCGGCAAGGTGCAGACAGGCCTGGCTGTCAGGGTAGGCTCCTGGCAGCCGTGTCTGTGCAGCCCAACCTGCCCTCTCCTCTTGGCTGTGGCTGATTGGATCAGAGGTGGACACCTGACCTGAGCTGAGCCAGTCATGCTTTTCTTCTCCTGGGAATATAGACATGTGATTCAAAGGTAGTTGCTATGGACTGGATTGTGTTCCCTCAAAATTCGTATTTCGAAACTCTAACTTCCAATGTGATGATATTTGGAGATGGGGCCTTTGGCCTAGGTTTAGATGAGGTCATGAGGGTAGCGCCCTCACGATGGGATTAGTGTCCTTACAGGAAGAGATCAGAGAGCTCACCCCCCTCTTTCTTCTCACCCTGTGAGGACACAGTGAGAAGGTGGCTGTCTGCAAGGCAGGAAGAGAGCCCTCACCACAACTGGAGCATGCTGGCACCCTGGTCTCACACTTCGAGCTTCCAGTGCTGTGAGGAAATAAATTCTTTTGTTTAAGCCATGCAGTCTGTAGTGTTTTGGTATGGCAGCCTGAGCTGACTAACACAGCAGTTATTCAAGAGGCGGGAAGTGTGGAGGCTGTGTTCTGCCATGTGGGTTGAAGAGCAGTTCACATGAAGAGCATGTGTGTTGTGATTTCTTTCTAGTTTGGTCTTGAAGTCTCTCTTGAGAGTGGCCTAAGCCAAGGTAGCCTTGACCAGGGGAAAGATGGGTTCAGTGTACGCCAGGCAGGTGAGCCACAATGAGGAGGTGAAACCAAAATGCATGAAGCAGAAGGAATTTATTACTTTCAGATCCAGAGAGTTTAGGGGTACTGACAGGAGGCCAATGGAAACTCTTGGTTGGCAGGAAGCTCAACCAGGGTGGGGATAGTGGGTTGGAGAGAGAGAAATGTAATTCCCCCACAGGGAGGAGAATTTTTAACTAAGGCAAAGGTGACAGGGTGCTACTGGGTCTCAAATAACTTATATCAGGTCTAAAAATGGATGCCAGGGCAGCAACCGTATTAAACCAATTTATGACAATGTGGGAGGTGGGTCAGCAGAGAAGGAGGCATGGCAGAGACTTTTGGAGAATGCCGAGGTGGCTGAAACACTGCCTGGCTTCTTCATGACTCCTTGGACCCTAGTTTTAGCCCCTTACGAGGCTCTCTGCTTCACCCCGTGTCCTGCTCCCCACAAATTCTCTTTATTGCTTCTGCCAGCTGGAGTCCATTTCTGTTCCCTATGACCAAAAGAACCTCTACCAAGACCTTCCCTGTTTTACAGCGAGGAAAACAGAGCAGAGAGTGACTGCCCAGAGTACACTAGTGCGTGACAGCAACTCAGGCCACAGTCCGGCTCTTCAGACCAGTTCTCTGCTGTTCTTGCCCTTCCAGCTGTCACAGCAAACTCCTTAGGGGAGCAGACCCAAGGCAGCTCTGAAACCACAGGGAGAAATGCTGTTTGTTATTCCTCTACCTCCAGCCTTTTAAACATGGTCTGCATTCTGTTGTACTTGAAAGTGCCTTTCCAACGTCAAATGTTTTTGCCCCTTTTTTCTGTAATCCTGTCAAATGGAGCAACATACCGTCTCCACGTGCATTGTTGCCTTTGGATCTCGCATCTGAGAGATTCATAGCAGTGTGCACTGGCCGACAACCAAGGTCTCCCCATTCCTTCCTGCGTTCTTTGCATTTGTCTTCCTTTTGTTCTTCTGATCTGACCCACATTTATATCTCAAGGACAGGTGATTTTTCTCTGAGCTATATGATAGGGAATGCCTGACACCCTTCCCCTGTTTGGTTTCTATATTTATTTTAGGATGGATTTTTAAAATGAGCTTATTAATTAGAAAATATGCAAAAATAGAAAGGAAATGTTATCACTGTTTCCAACATCCCACCAGGACTGCCAGTAACTTCTACAGAGTAGAAAGTAGTTTTCTATTTTTGTGAACTTAATTTGTAAAAATACATAGTTGTAATTATACGTATTAAGAATTTTGTATCTCACTTTTCCCCCAACATGATAGTAGAAACAGTTTTGTTCTGTTTCAAGTCTTTTGTAAATACCGTTTTGGTTGGTTAGTTAGTTGGTTTTTTTTTTTTTTTTTTTTTTTTTTTTTTTTTGAGACAGGGTCTCACTGTTGCCCAGGCTGGAGGGTAGTGGCACGATCATAGTTCACTGCAGCTTCGAACTCCTGGGCTCAAGCAATTCTTCTGCAGCTTCCCAAGTAGCTATAAATATCATTCTTAATGGCTGTGTCCATTCTAGTAAGTTGAATAAAACTTAACTGTATCATGAATCCTTTTTGGCATGAAGGGGAAATGAATAAATATAGGAAATGTAGGAGCCATGCCTCTATTTGTTAGACATTTAGGTTGTCAGATTTTTTTGTGACTGTAGCTCATAGTATGGTCTTCCCCTTTGTTTTTGGATCTTTTCCTTACGCTAGATTCCATAAAGCAGAACCATGAATAAACAGGTGTGGCTCTTGTCGGGCTTTTAGTACGAGTCATCAAAGTGCTTTTCACACAAAGTGCTGATTTATCCCCCAGCTGACCAGCAGCATGTGAGGCCCGTCAGGCTATCACTGTACATCTCTCTGCCCTAACTAACCTCCAAATAAGTAACGTGTAAGAATAAATACCCGTGTTTTATTAGTGTTCTTTGAAGTCAGGAGGACTACTCCTGAACACCAATTTGTAGATCAAATAAAACTCACCAAGGGGAAGGGAAATGCATTTTGTTCTTTCATTTGATAAAGTTACAGTAACTGTTTGTCCCCAATGGCTGGAAAAATGTTGCCAATGCGGTACTGTAGATAGTTTATAAAAATCCTTCCATTGTCTTTTTTTTTGGTTGGATGAATAAAGACTAAGTAACAATTTAAGCAAACTGAGAATATTTTATTATGATCATACTTTTTCAAACATAAGGTGGGAAAATGGAGAACTAGATTGTCTTAAATATTTTTGTGTGTTCTGTGTTTTGAAAAGAGAGGCCTTTGTGTTTTTAGGCTATGGTGATGGGGAAGGTCTCACTTAAGAGGTAGGACTTGATTTGGGCTTTAAGGAGGGCTAAGAGGGAATGAGGACATGGGGTAAACATAATGCAGACTGTTAGAACTCATATGCTGTGTTGGGTTTGGCTGGACAGGCAGGTATGGGCCAGACTGCAAGATGCTGGAAAGTCTGTTAGATCCGGTTCCCCTCAGCCCCAGGAACAGAGAGGCGGAGTCACCAACGCTGCAAATGGCAAAGGGGTTTATTGGCTAGCTCAAGGTAGGGTCCAAGTCCCAGAGCACCAATGCAGTGGCCTCTCCTAAGAACCAGGACCCCGCCTTGGGGTAAAAGTGAAGCTTTTATATTATTTCTTCACAAGACACGCTGGTTTCACATGACACGCAAGTTTCACGCAACACGCTGGGCACACCATCCCCTCCCCTTAGTCTATTGGTTCCTTTGAAAGTGGCTGATTGTTTTGACTCCTGATTGGTTGGCTCCAAGCCTCAGGATTTTTGATTTTCGCGCCGGCGCCAGTTGTGGTCAGCGTCATTTTGGGGAAACCAAAACTTAGGCCTACTCCAGGAAATTCAGCCCGTCATGGAGTCACTCCTGTTCTTATTCCTGTATTTAACAAACAACTAAAAGCAAGCACGGTTACAGAAGCAAATGGCATCAGTTAGAATCTAAGAGAGCACATTCTCCTCTAATCCCAAATAATTCGTTCCACACAAAACAAAGTACATTCTCCTACTATCAATTCCTGTTTTTCAAGTCAAGCCCAGGAGTCTGGAAAATTCTTAATACTCTATATGGAGTCATTCAAAGGTTGTGAGCAGAGAGGGAATGCAAAATGGTACAGCCACTTTACAAAACAGTTTGAGAGTTTCTAAAATTGAGTTAAATATATGCTTATCATCTGACGCAGCGATTCCACTCCTAAGCATTTACCCAAGAGAAATGAAAACATATGTCCACACAAAGACTTTACTCCAAAATTCTTAGCAGCCTTTTTCGTAGTAGCCAAAGGTTCTGAGCAGGGAAGTAGCCTGAAGAGAACTGTACCTCAGGCAGAGGAATCTGGGCTTGAGGTGCAAGGAGGGCCAAAAGGAGGAAAACTGGTTAGAAGGTTCTTACAGTCCTCCAGGCGTGGGATGAGGAGGGCTGGAGTTGCAGGAAGAATTAGAAAGGACTTGGTAGAAAGGTACCTACAGAGGAAAAGTCCAGCCATTGGACCCTGCTAGATGTGGGTGCCAAGGGAGAGAATGAGGAGATAAATCGGACCCAGTGGCAGTGGTCTTCAAAGTGCCTCCCTGAGCACCTGTTAGAAATGCAGACTCCCAGATCCTACTTCAGACCTGCTGAATCAGATACTCTGGGAGTGTTTTAATAAGCCCTTCTGGTGATCTTCATGTCCCTCAAGTTTGAGAATCCTTGAAATAGGGAAATTAGTGTAAAATGAGGCTTTGTGATCCAAGAGGAAAAATCTAACAGGCTGTTGGAGATCAGGGCCTGGAGTTCAGGCAAGAGAACAACTGGCCTGATGTGGGCACTGGGCTTGCCCAGCAGCTGCAGAAAAGAGACAAGACAGGTGCTCTGAGGGTGAAAGTGGGTAGAAAGAAAGGTAGAGGGCCTAGGACAGTCTTGAGGGTGTCTCAGATTCCTTTGGTTGCAAGTATCAGAAACCTGCTTCAGACCAGCTTAAGCAAGTGAGGACATTATGGGAAGGATCCTGGGGCAGTCCTTGGAGCATGAGAGTAGAGAGTCCATCTGGGCCTCATGAGGGCCTGGAACCAGGAGCTGGGCGAAAACCCAGACAGCTTCCATATCTGTCTGTTCCTCTTTCTTTCCCCCACACCTTTGGTTCATTTGACCAGGATCTTTTCAACCTCTAACAATGTACCTATTCTAGGTACCAATGATGAGCTTAAAGAAAAAAAAAAAAGACTCAACTTTGCCCATAGAACATGTCTGCTTCTGGAGGAGGATGGGAGTGACCCACCGGCGGTTTGTGTGCACTGATTGTTAGAAACCCTGTTGTTGGGGAGGAGCTTGCTGGTGCAGAGAGGATTGAAGCGTTGTCTTTTTCTTTCTGGGGATGGGTGGATAATGTTTAAAGTCCTCCCCCCACCCTGAGAATCTGTGATTGCAAATAAAACAACAAAGTTTGGGCATCTGAGCCTGGCAGCGGCTCCTGTGTTCCTTCCTCTTAGCCAGAGTAGACTCATCTTTCTTCTAGCTGGTGCTGTGGCTGATTTGGATACAGTCATCTTTCTTTGCTGTGAAGTCTAGGGCTTGGTTGCTAATGGTTTTACAGGAATTGTTCCTTTGTTTTACTGGAATATTTATGAGTCCTGGGAGACCATAAGAGCAGATGTGTGAATGGATCTTTACCCATCTTCGTTAGAGGGGGCACTTCAACTCACTGGTTCCTCTCACAGTCGTGGTTGTAAACTGCTTCTCTAACCTCTTCTCCGCATCTGAGCCATTCATTCATTCCTTCATTCAGTCATTCGATCATTTATATTTACTGCACACCTACTATGTGCCAAGCACTGTGCTAGGAGTGCTTCATGTTTTCAATCACCAGCCTTGCCACTTTCCTCTTCAGTTTGCCCTCCTCCTCTCACCCTTCGGACGGATGCTGGCAGATGTGCTCTGAGGAGTGACAGCACCCCTCAGCCTAGCTTCTGCCCGACCCAGCTGCACTGAGCCATTTGCATCCCCAAATCCATGATGCTCACGCATGGTTCTGGGGTTTGCTCGTGCTGTTCTCCCTTCCTGGAATGCCTCCCTTACCCCCAACTTCCTCCTGAATCTATCAAACCCCTGCTCACCTTTCAGGATCTGCTAGAGCATCCCTGCCTGGAGAAGTTACTGATTTAGAAGCCCAGCCTTAGCCCACAGAGTGTGTGCTGTGAGTGTGCCGGTCTGCCTGCGGGGCGTCCAGCTAGACTTGAACTTGGCGAGATCCAGGACTGTCCCACTCATTTTTGTGTCGCGACAGCAGTGGATGAAGGATCGAATGCTATCGTGGTCAACAGGATGGGGAAGAAGAGGAAAGGATAAAGAAGAAAATAAAAATAACTTATAATTCTATTACCCAGAGATATATTTTGGAGTGGCTCTCAAGACTTTTTGAATACAGAAATGTTATGTGATTGAAGTTACTGTGTATCTCACTTTTCCACTTAACATTAATATATTAATATTTTCTTATTGCCCAAAATAGTTCTAAGATAAGATTTTAGTGACCTATTAATGTTGTATAGCCAATTCCCTCTTTATTGTTGGACAAACATTATTTTCAATTTTGGACATAAAAACGCCATGGAATATATTTATGCCTTAATCTTTGTTTGCCTCTGATGATTTCTTTTGGATGGATTCCCAGGAGTACAATTACAGGGTCAGAGGATAGCAACATTGTTCAGGTTTGAGAAATAATGGCATCTTGCCTTCGAGAAAGATTGTGCCAGTCTGTACTCCCATCTGCAGTTTTTGATGGTTAGGTTTGTGAATTCTTAAAAAAGATAGAAGAAAAAAAAAAAAAAAAACCATTACCAGTGGCCTAATTGGCTGTGGTTTCGATTTGGAGGAAATGGCAGCTTTTCTTGTGATAGGAGCCAGGGCATAGAGAAAAACCTATCTTGCTGCAACCCTGGGGGCTGGAAGATTGGCCTTCAGTGGCAAGGGCCAGCGTAATCAGCTCAGCTGTCCTTTCCAGGCAGGACTCTGGGACCTGGGAGCCTCGTGGAGAGACAGCATCATGTTCTGGAACAGAGGAGGGAAGGAAGCTGCTTGCTGACCTCTGGGTACCAGCTCCAGGCAGCACTCCATTAGCTGCTTGTCTGTTAATGAGGAACTCAAGCTTCAGGAAGCTGGGCTGGCTTTATAAGGCCTACTGGGAATTAAAGGAAAAGGGAGTGTGGATGAAGCATTTGTTGCTGTCAGAGTGGGGGGAGGTCACGACTGGGCATTCATCTGCATGGGGCCTCCAGGCCAGTTAAGCCCAGGAGCAAATGTGGGTTCTGAGAGGTTAGTCATCTGCCTACAGGGAATTGGACCTGCCTGGGAACCAAACTTGCAGCCTCTTGGACGTGCACATCTGTTGAAGTATTAAGTATACTCTTGCTTACTTCTGCTGACATGGACATTTGTGGAATTGAGGTTATTTAGAGGACACTTTAAAAAATAAAACGAGCCCTAATCACGTTTTTATTTTTCACCTGACTGTTCATAGTAAGGATGATCTCTCATAAATTACGTTTTAAAATTGACATTACACAGTCACTCAGTAAATTTAAAAAATGAATTAAAGAGTTTAATATGGGCCAGGCGTGGTGGTTCGTGCCTGTAATCCCAGCACTTTTGAAGGCCGAGGCAGGAGCTTCACTTGAGCCCAGGAGTTCAAGGCAGCAGTGAGCTATGATGGCGCCACTGTACTCAGCCTGGGTGACAGAGCGAGACCCTGTCTCTAAAAAAGTAAATAAATAAAAAAGAAAAAGTTTAATATGGACATGATGGGAGATGGGGAACTAATATCTCTGGTGAGTATCATCATGCTGGTCTCTTTAAAACTCTCTTGTTTCATTTAATTCTTAAGGTGGGAATTGTTGTTACTTGTTTTTATAGATGAAGAGACTGAATCTTAGAGAAGTGCAGTAACTTAATCAAAGTCATAAAGCCAGTAAGTGGTAGAAATGAGACTTTATGTCTGACTCCAAAGCCCGTGCCCTGCCCAGTATCCAAGGGGCTCTTTTGCTCCTGATTCTGGCAGGAAAACACTGCAAGCCAGCCACCATTATCTGCTCCTAGGGAAGGGAGGATTATGTGCCCCTAGAAAAGCCTGTTGTGGTTTCTGCTGGTGCTGTGATCTGCTCTGAGAAGTGCTTCAAGCTAGCTCCAAGGAGGAACTTCAGAGATAATGGGGATGGAGATGTTGGACAGCTCCCAGTTTCTCTGGTCTCAGATCCTCACTGTGGGTGCTTGTATTGAATTGGGGTGATGTGACTTCTTATACTAACATATGCGTTCAGTGTACGTTATTCATACACACCTAGGTACTGCTCAATTGGATTTTGGCTGTATCAGCTTCTGAATTGGATCCTCACCTTTTGGTGCCAGTGTAATTTGGGTTTGTTGGTGGTACCCTGATGCGTGGAAGGGCTTTGTGTGTGTAGATGC
>RJWJ010034239.1:0-17374 GCA_004363605.1 Indri indri | reverse complement strand
TTTCTGTATTTCTTCTTTCTTCCTAATTTTCCATGATTCCTTCTTTTATCATTTCCTTTCTATTTAGAGAACTTCCTTTATTCATTAATTATTTTTCAGTTCTAAAATTTGTTTGGTTTCTGTTTATGTCTTTTATTTGTTTTCTGAAGATGTCTATTCTTTGCTGAAGCTTTCCAATTTAACATTTGTTTAAAATGTGCTCACAATTACTCATTAAAACATTTTTATAATGATTATTTTAGTATTCTTGTCTGGTAATCCTAATATCATTATCATCTTAGTATTGATAACTATTAATGATATTTTTTCACACAGTTTGAGATCTTCCTCATTCTTGGTATGATAAATCATTTTCAGTTGAAACCAGGACATTTTGGGAATTGTGATATGACTCTTATAAGGATGTTATTTATTTCTTCTCCTTTAGCAAGCTTCCTCTGAAACTAGTCTGATAGGTGAAGCGTGGAACCACCTCATTAGTGCTGAGTGGGGTAGAATTATAGCATCTCCATTCCACCTGTATTGGCATTTGCAGGTGAGGGAAGTGCTCTTTGCTACTGCTGAATGGGAGCTCTGGCTCCCACCAGGGAGCTTTCTTACTGTTGCCTACATGGCCTCCCCCAGCTGTCGGTGGAGTGCCTGCCTCTGCAGCCATAAGCAAGTGCTGAAAGTTCCGACTCTTCTTGGGGTCTTCTCTGACACCACCAGGGATGGGGAGAAGCCTCTTGTTACTACTTGGTCAGGGTGGAAGTCCAGCCACCCCATGTGATCCCCAGTGAGACCTCAGAGGAGTGAGAGGGAGTGGAGTGAGACCTCCTTACTGCTGAATAGTGATGAGATCTTGGCTCCTGACTCAGCTGTCTCCAAATGTACCCCAACAAGGGAGTTGGGTGTCTCATGATAGCCTGACAAGGGCGGAGTCTATGTTCTCCACTTGACCTTTGCTGGTGGGGTTACCAGCAAAGTGGTGTTTGGCTGGAGTGGAGAAATTATCTTCTGAAATTTGTCTGTCTTGCTGGGCTGCCCCTTTTGGATCCTTTGGCTCGAAAGAGCAAGCTTTTCTCATGGCTTTTTGCCTGTGTCAGTAGGCATTTCTGGGTTGCTAACTTCTCCAGTATCCAGTCTTGGATATAAGAGGCAAAAATAACCAACCAAAGAACTAAACAAACAAAACCCAACCAGCCAGCCACTCAAACAAACAAACAATAAAACAGGGACCTCATCACGCCATCATTCTCTCCCGAAGCTCCTAGCTCATCCGTCTTCCTCTCTCCCCACTTCAGAGTCATCTTTGGTTTGTTCTGTATGCCATGTCTAGGGATTTTAGTTGTACTTAGGGAGGAATAGGATAAAGTACATACACTCCGTCTTCCCAGAAGCGGAAGTCCTGCCCCTTTTTAATTATTAAAAGTGGGCTCTAGGTTAAAACTTTGATCTGAAATACATTTTCAACCTTTGTGATGAGTGACCTGAAATGGGGAGGGATATGCGATCATGTGATCTGCCCTTTCATTTCTGCCTTACTTTGGAGTCAGATGGAGTGTGTGTATGAGAGAGAGAGAGGGAAAGAGAGAGGAAGAAAGAGAGAAAGAGGAGGAGGAGGAGATCGTAATCTGTCCTGTGCTATGATGAGACATATATCTTCCTCCTCCTTTTCTGGGTATGGCTTCTCTGGGGCTAGAGGGGGAATTGATTCTGTATTTTGCACCTGACCATATGTTAGCAGTGGAGAGATATTCCTGGTCACTCTCTGGTGTGTTGTGGTTTGACCCACTCTTAGCAATTTTTTTGAAATGGCAGCCTCTGAGGAGGACAGCGTGTGGTTTCCTTCAGGGGGCTCTCAGCTTTCCCTGGTCATCTCAGAGGGGACAGAGTCTACTCTTACCAAAAATATTGCTCTCCCCACAATAGGATTGACAGATTTAGCAAATAAAAATACATGACAACCAGGTAAAAGGGAATTTCAGATAAACAACTAATAATTTTTTGGTATAAGTATGTACTATACAATATTTGGAATATACTTTGAGTAAAAACAATTATTCATGTTTATCTGAAATTCAAATTTAACTGAGTGTGTTGCCTTTTGTCTGACAACCCCCTCTGCAAGGCCCATTATTGTTGCTCTTTCTGTCTTCCTTTCTTTGTCCCTCCCTTTTATAACAGCGTGGTGAGGAGGCTGGGATGCCTGATGGCTGTTACAGGTCAGGTTCTTATACCTCTTGGCAAGCCCTGGGAGAGAAGTCCAGGCCTAATTGCTTACAGCCCTCTTTAGAATGTGGGTAACTAGGCCTTTCTTGTTCTCAGCTCTAAGCCTTAATTCTTAAGAAATAGAAAACTCTCATTTAGCTTGCCATTATAGAGAAAAGGGTGAGACACCTATAATCAAATGCTAAACTAAGTGCAATCATGTTGCAAAACATATAATTCAGGTAGCGAACACTGTGGACACTGAGAAGGAGGAGCATCAGGAAGCGTTGGATTTGTTTCCCAGTGCCTCCGAGTCTCTGTTTCCTCATTAGAGGATGAGCTGATTGAATGAGAAGACATCTGGGTGAAACATGCTATTAAATGGGTTATTTCCTGCTGCTTCAGAGTTTTGGCTAAGTCCCCATAGCTGGGGACGATAATAAAAATAATAGCTAACATTTATAATTATGGATGAGAAACCGCTGTTAGAGCTTTGTGCATTGACGGGACTCAAGCATTACAAAAGCAATGCATGTAACCTAAAAAATTTATGCCCCCTTAATATTTTGGAATAATACTAATAATAAAAAAAAAAGACAGGGAAACTGAATGAGAAAAGCCCTGAATTGGCTGAGATGAAATTTCTGACACCACATGGAATTGGAATTTCAGGTAATTGGGTTAAATGAAAAATAACTAATTAAATAATTAATCTATGGTGACAGAAAACAATGATTTCTTGGAGGTGTGGGTATTGGTTGGGGTGGGGTTCAAAGAAGTTTTGGGGGTGATAAATATGTTTTATATCTTGAGAGGGGTGCACTGGTATTAGTCAAAACTTATCAAATGGAATGCTTAAGATCTAAGTATTTCATTGACTGTAAATTATGCTCCCATTAAAAAATTAAAGAGATACAAAAATTAAGGTCATATTTCTTGCATGCCCGAGTGTGCAACATTCTGAGGGTTAAATGATTTACTAAGGTTAAGCAGATGGACCCCTTTTGTCTGACCCTAGAGCCCATCTTCTGATTGAGAGACAGGACCTAGCAGTTGAACCTAGCCCTGCCACTCACAGCTAAGTGATCTCAGGTGAGCTCTGAAAGGGATCAAGGCCTCAGTTTCCGTATCAGCCACACATGGGTAGTAGCAGCTCCTACTTCAGCGGGCGGCTGTGTTTTACTGCAGGTAAAGTTCTGAGAATATTGCTGACACCTGGTCAGAGCTGTTAGCTGCTAGGGCCAATTCCTTGAAAATAAGCTGGAAAACCTCAAACTGCAGGGTAGTGGTGGGGCCTCACATCAAAGCACTCAGTCAGCCACAGGTCCCAGGCAAGCCAAGGTTAACACAGATGAACTTCTGGCCGCTGAGCTCAATGGGACCCCAACTACAAATGCTTTGAAGACTGTTTACTGGCAGTGGAATTTGAAGGGAGAATTTTCTCCCAACAAATCTGCAGTGATATCGTGAAACTTCTTAAAAGACACATGGTGCAGGCAGAAGCATATAACCTTTAAAAGCCTGAACAAATCCCCCAGAAGTGATGAAAGTTTCTCAGGGAAGATGGTAAAGAAATGTTACAATGGCTTTAGGGTTTTTTTAATAAGTTAGCACAATAATTCTGATAGGCTTTCCATGGGCCTTTTCTTTCAGGTTTCTCAAGACAGAAAAACTATGAAAATGGCAGATATGAATTCCCCTTTGGGGAATAAATGCAGGTAGCATTTAAATAATGTTAAATTCATATTCCTTCAACACATTTATTAAGGGCCTATTATTTCTAGACATAACTCTGGGAGCTGAGGAAGATGCATATAGAATAGAGATTTCTGGGGAATTTCAAGTATGAAAGGGCAGACAAACATGTACACAAATTGGTGCGATACCGGGGAATACAATGTGGGCTGCACTGGAGGTGTGAGCAAAGTGCTGTGGGAGCCTTGGGAGCAGGAAGTCCTGAATAGCAAGTTGAGGGAAGGTTCATGGGGCTGGCGTTTGAGTGCAGGTTGGCAGGATTGCACTGGAGGCGAAAGCTGAAGGTGACGGTGTTACAGACACAGGGCCCAGCAGTGACTTAATCCTGCCCTGTCAATCATTCCAGTAGTTTCCTTTACATGTCCAAGAGAGGTACATACAAGGAACAAGAATAGGACTGAAAACCCTTTTTTAAAGAGCTACACAGTGTGCAATGCCTTAACACAGAGCTTGTATCCAAAGACTGAGTTGGAGCAGGCAGCTATGGCTCAAGGTAATGCTGGGGCTTCTCATTCTGCCTTCCTCTCCATCCTTACTGCCTCTGCCGCCATGTCTGAAATCTTGGCACCTGTATACTTAGGTTGTTTGTGGGGAAAGAGAGACTGATCATATTCAAGTGGACTCTTGGGTCCCATTACCCATCTAACCATATGGAACCTAGGAGAGGGAGGAAAGAATAAAGCCAGCCTGCCCTGAGATACCAGGGCTTGCTTGCCGCATTCAAGTAGCAATTGTAAGAGAGAGAAAGCATGAGTAGGCCTGACTTCGATGACTACACCTCCAAGTGAACACAGCCTAGTAAACATCTCACATGTTGACCAATTAGATTGACAAGTTCTGCAATGACTAGAAAAGGTTGAGTTGAGACTAACCCTTTCTATCCATAACAAGCAGGAAGGAAATGTTTCCCTCCCTCTATTGAACAATAGGAGAGAAGGCATCCCAACTCAGGGGAGGAGCCTGTGTTTCATCCTGACTGTGTGCAACAGTAGATGATGTTTGGAGACAAGTGAGTGTTCTGTGTTCAGGATAGGAAATGCACCGGGTTGGTGATGGGAGATGAGCCTGGAAATACAGGTTTAGCTTGAGAGCAAGCTCTCTCCTGTTCATTAAAGGTCTCTACAGTTGAAAGCCTCTTTCAAAAACACTGTCTTTTTTCATTCGTATTTCACGCATGCTATGAATCCTCTTCTATGAATAAGAACGTGAGGTTCGGAAAGGTTAAGAGAGTTGACCTAAGTCACAGAGCTTGTACATGGCTGGAACTAGCATCGGGTCATCTTTCTCATACTCCAAACTCTTTCACTCATGCATGCTGCCTCAAAACTGGGACACTGCAGTCCATGCATTCTCAGGGGCTAAAATATAAAATGTAAAAATGTACACACACACACGCACATACGCTTTTTTGATTAGGGATAATGGAGCTTGAATACTAATTATCTAATGTCCTGGATTTCATGGATTATGCCTATTGTACCAACATTTCATCCAAGTCATCATTTGTCTTGGATTTTTGATTTTAAGAATTATTATTAGTAATAGTTTCAATAAAATAATCTGAGTGGGTTCGGTAGAGTTTCATTTTGTACTTCCAGTTTCTGCCACTGTCTCATGTGTGTAATGAACACGCTCTCTTTTAACACATGTTCAAATCTGAATGACAACCAGCTATAATCTTTCTTTCCTTTCTTGACTCTTTGCAGGTACAACTTAATTAACACAATCCATTGCGGTCAAGCTCCAGAGATTCCTTCTGCTCATGGGCAATGGTGACAACAAATATTTCACCCCGTTGTATCTTCCAGCTGCTTACTGTACTAGCCAGTTGTACTGTGGGCCACAGCCTGTGAAATGCACAAAGCTGTCAGATTGTCAGCAGGGAGATAGGGAAGCTTGGAGAACCAGTGGGTAGGAATACAAGAAATATTTGTGTAGAGGCTGCACAGCTCTTCCATAGAGAAGACGGAGAACGATCTGGATACCTTTGCTCCACTGGTTCTGCCATTTATTATATGGTGTGCAACTACAATTATTTTATTATATTATGTTTGGTAAAACTTTGTTACTTATTTTATAATACACTTTTAATCTCAGAAGTTATTCCCAAAACTGAAAGTTACATTCAAGGAAATTTAATTCTACTTTTTTTTTTTCCCCAAAGAGGCTTGATGATAAACAAGTTTGGGAACCTTTATCATCTAACACAGGGCTGTTAATGAAATCATTGACAATACGAAATTCAGAAAATACATATTTGCTGGAGAAACTTCAGTATCTACTTCAAAAGTTAGTGATTACTTTAAGACCATGCCTGAAGATTATGATTCAATACATGCAGCTGCAGAAGGTAACTTTCCTCTGTAAAGCATGACTTTTCATTTAGATCAAATGATTTTTCTAACTTATTTTCACTCATATTTGATGCCACATTTTCTTATGAATGTGTGAAAAGGGACAAAATAGCTGCTAATACGCTATCTCCATCAGAAGAACTCTGCAAACAAATGATGAAATTATATAGAAAGTCAGCTAATTTCAATAATATTTCGTAGTTCTCCCTGTAGAGGTCTTTTACCTCCTTAGTTAAATATGTTCCTGGGTATTTTATTTTCTTTGTTGCTATAGTGAAGGGTATGGAATCTTTGATTTGGTTCTCAGTTTGACTGTTGTTGGCATATAGAAATGCTACTGATTTCTGTACATTGATTTTGTACCCCGAGACTCTGCTGAACTTGTTTTATCAATTCCAGTAGTCTCATGGCAGAATCTTTGGGGTTTTCTAGCTATAAGACTAGTACAGCCTCTGTGGAAGGTAATATGGATATACCTCAAAGAACTATAAGTAGAACTACCATTTGATCCGCAATCAATCTCATTACTGGGCATCTACCCAAAGGAAAAAAAAAAAGAGATTCTATAAAAAAGATATCTGCATAGCAGCACAATTCACAATTGCAAAGATGTGGAAACAACCCAAGTGCCCATTAATACATGAGTGGATTAATAGAACGTGGTGTATGTATACTATGGAGTTCTACTCAGCCACAAAAAACAATGGTGATCTGGCATCTCTTGTATTATCCTGGAGAGAGCTGGAATCCACTCTACTAAGTGAAGTATCACAAGATACTCACCATCAAATTGGTATTAAATGATCAACACTTATGTGCACATATATTAATAACATTCATAGGGTGTAGGGCAGGTGTGAGGGGGAGGGGATAGGTGTAGTCACGCCTAATGGGTGTAGTGCACACTGTCCGGGGGACGGACATGCTTGAGGCTCTGACTTGGGTTGGGTAAAGGCAATATATGTAACCTAAACATTTGTACCCCCATAATACACTGAAATAAAAATAAAATAATATAAAATAATATTTCATTTTTTAAATCCAAACATGAAATCAAAGGAGAGCTTTGGAAACTCATTTCTTCAAAGATGAAACATCTAATATTATTGTGCATACTATTATAAATTCAGTGAAAATTCAACATTGAAGATAAAATGATTTTTTTGTGATGATATTATGAATTTAAGTTTTTGTGAAACAAAAACTTCTATGGTACAAATAATGTTAATAAATGTAAAAAAGGAAGCTATGAGGCAGAAATATACTTGGGGTTTTGCTTGCAGAATAAAATGTTATTCGAATGAGTGAGGTGGAATTATCAACATTATGTGTGTGTGTGTGTGTGTATATATATGTTTATAGCAGCACAATTCAAAATTGCAAAGATGTGGAAACAACCCAGTGTGTATACACACACACACACACACACAAACACACACACACATACATTCTCCTTCATTGGTGCTTAAAATTGATCCACCTTGAAAATCTGTAAGTTTGAATAATTACTTTGTAAATAAACCCAAGTGTCTTAGAGTACTTTAAAAGTTTTATTATATACAGGTCCTCTAAATTGTGGTATCATTTTGTTTAAAAATGACTTTGAAATCTTTATTCGAAATATTAAAAACCTTTAGCATTCGAAACTTAAAAGCAAATTGCAATTACTGAAAACAAACCTTGCAAACAGGAAGATATAAAATGTGTCCTTACAAAGGCAAGGAAAGAGGTGAAAAATTAAATGATAAGAGCTCAAAGGGTATATACCATATTTCACTTTGAAATGCTAGAATTGTTCAAGTTGGGGAAAAATATTTTGATTTAACTTCTAGTTTTAATTAGATAAATTGATATCTTGTACTAAAATGGAATTAGATTGAAAAAGCCTGTAATTTTACAGCTTCTAAAATTGGCATAATCAAAATATAAACAGCTTATTTGACATATTTTGTCTTATAAAGATATACATTTTATAAACCTACTTTGCATGGAGGCAAAATCGCTGCACTGGTAAAATATTTATGCCAGTGTTTTTACATGTTTCATTATAAAAACGAAATGAAGCATGTTCTTCATTTAGCACAATGTATTCTGAGCTTACAAGAATATCTTTTTACCTATAGCAACTGAGTTTTCTCAGTGAAAATTGTAATAGTCTCCAGAAAAGAGTCAATTATTAGGTACTCACAATTGCAAATTTATTATCCATAAAATACATATTTGGAAAACATTTCAGGTACTTTTATGAAAAAAATAAAAATAATGACTGTTAAAAACACATTCTTCAGAAAATATCAATGATGCTATATTAAAATCATATATGGCTACACATCTGAGTAAAGTTGTGACTATGTGCTAAGATAAATTATTATGCTAGTGTTATTTTTAATATTTAGATAATAAATATGAAATTATTTTAAAAGAGTCTTTCAAAATACATGAATGTATGCTATTTAAAAATTTTTAGAAAGAATTTTGTTTTTAAAAATAGTTTTGCTATAGAATTCTCTTATAGATCTAACAATATATTTAATAATATCTCTTCATATGTATATGTGTGCATGCATGTATATGTGAGATCATATATATGTGTATGTATGTGTATATAAATGTGTATATATACATGCTTTTAGAATGCCCTTTTACTCTCGGAAGTGTGGTTTGGATGATAAAGTATATGAATCCTAAAATATCCTAAAAATATTTGCCTTTTGGGAACACTTCCAAGACTGAAATATATGAAACATCATCTCTTCAGGTTGCCTTGTGCTGTAGTGAAAGAAAGGGAACCCTCAATTCAGGCGAACTTGGGTTTAAATCAAGGTTCCACCAATAAATAGTAGCATCTTGAATTAAGTTTCCCTTTGCCAGAGACAACTCATCTGTATGAATGAATGAATGAATAAACTTATCTTCAGAGTATTTCCCCTTTTAGGACACTGACTATATAACAAAGTTTATTATAAAGGCATTAATTTTAAGATAACTGACAGAATAAAGTTCAGTTTTTGCTCAATAACAGAAAATTTGAGTATAAGAGCAAGAGAGAGAGCACAAATAATAGAGCCTCCGTAATGAATTACTATGGCTTGATCTCCAGAAAAGGAATCACAAATGGTGGTGGTATGTTGTTGTTACTCCTCTAAGACTGTTGTTTGCATATTACGTGATAAAAACAAATGAGTAATTATGTGATATTCCAGTGCCATCTTTTCTGACATCTTTGAAAATCTAGATTTTCAGTATGTAAGAACAGAGATATTAACATATGTTAAGAAGTTTAAGCAAAAACCCTGAAGACTGGAATTTGAATTGAAGCTATCAGTATGTATTTATAATGTGTTTTATTTTCAGAATTATTTCCTAGCCCAGTCCTCTGAAAAGGCACAGACACAGTCATCTATCCAGTGGCAATGAGCATCCTTAATACCCAGATTGTGGCTTCCAAGTACCATTTCTTAACTAAAAGGAAACAGAGATCCTTGGAATGTTCAAGATGATCCTTGAGCATATTTCAAATGCGAGAACAAGGAACTCATCCAATTACTGGGGTAATGTCTAAAGGGCACAGGACCTACTTGCAGTGGCTCCCACTGGCCAACGAGATGACAGTTTGAGCAACATTGAGGAACATCAGTGGAAGGACACATGCAGTATGTTTAAATCCGTGAGTCTATAATGACACAAACCAAAGAGCTTAATTGACTACCTGTTGACAGATGCCAGTGAATCAACTCATTGTTTGAAAATAATAAAGGGAAAGAATCAAGCAATTATTCTGCCTTTTCTCTGACTATATCAATGAGTTACCAAATAGTTGATGAGAGGAAGTTTCTCTGCATAAAACCAGCTAATATGTGAACAAATGATAAAATAGAATATCACCATTTTTCAAACTGTGATGGATCTAGGCACTGGACATTGGTGGCTGGTAATACCACAAAGGAGGCTACCAGGTATTATGTGCCCTGTGACAGCAGAACACAATGTCACCTGTGAAGTAGCCCTGCCAAAACCAGGAAATTTGAATCTGATCAAGCTTTGAGATTCAACTACAATTTACAGAAAATACAGAGGGCCGAGGAAAAAGTTAGTGGACGTGATGGGATGTAGTCATCAAATCCAGACTGTAAGGTCCTTGACAAGATAAACAATCTGGTTTCCCAACAGTGATTTGCCAGAGTGGGGAGGGAGTGGACGATAAGCCTAGAGGACTTGAGAGATATGTCAGCCAACCGAAATGTGCGGATACTCTTTCTATCCTGATATAAACAAGTAATTCTTTAATATATATATATATATATGTGTGTGTGTGTGTGTGTACATGTGTTTATGTTATATACATATATAATTAGAAATTACATTTGATATTAAGGGATGCCATTGGTTTTTAGGTATGATAATATGTTTTTAAAAATTTAGTTCTTAGTGGAATAAATTCTAAAATGCTTATGAATAAATGGGAAAAATACATTTAGTCGTATACTTATGCTGTCATTTTTAAAAATAACAAAGACACATCAAACCCAAATAGTCTTGGGAAAATCAAGATTCTGAACTTTTCAGGTAAGTTAGTGCTTGGATTTCAAGACAAATTCTGGTGCTTGATTGTTTTTGATATTGGGTCAGCCCCGTATATGAAAGTTCCGAGTGATAATTCATTGAAAGTCACTAGAGTCTGAATTCTTGAGCCTCAATTTCTGCCTCTGCGAAAGAAGGGGCTTTGTATGGTTAACCGTAAATGGCTTCCCTGCGTTGACTTCCCCTGACTCTAGGCTAAAGACTTGTCACCCAATGCATGTTAGTTATAGAACACAATTTGTCCACAGTGTGTTCTACTCTCTCAAACTAAACATAATGAAACATGTTTGTCAATGCTCTTGATTCTCAGGAACCACATGTAGAGTTAGCCCCTTTTCATGGATGCAGAAACTGAGCATGCTGTCCAGACTCACCCAAAACTGCACAACTGGACCCAGCTCTCCTGACCCTCTGTCTGGCCACTAATCCTGACGCTGACGAGCCATCACAAACACTGCTTAATCTTCCTCCTCACCTTGGATCTCGAACTGCACATCTAATAGAGGAGGCATCTCACTAAAACCTTTCATGGTCTATCCCAACCTTACTTTTGCCCTGAAAGGATCACTGTGGAGAAGGAAATAGTCTAACAAGGAGGGAAATCAGAAGAAAGGAGGGAGGGGAAGGAGAGAGGGAAAAAACATGTCCTAGGTATTGAGGAAGACACATTTACAAATATTGCACTTTTTCAAATATTGGCAAAGACCTGTGACTTGGGTATTACTATCTCCATTTTATAAATGAGGGAATTGAAGTTCAGAGGTAAGTAAATTGCCAAGATTTCATACAGGTCACAGACAGCAGAGTCAGGGTTTGAACCGAAACCACCTTCCTTCAAATTCAGGTCTCTTCCTCTGTCACTAGTTTTCTCTGGAACTCCCAACTTAGCCTGTTCCCAGATCCCTGCAGCTGGCACACCCGCAGATCATCTGAGTGTGATCTTCACACCCTCTGGAATTGGCATTCTGCTTCTAGTGTCCCTTCCACGGTTCCTTGGAAACAGCAAGTTCTGTTTTTAGAAAAAAGATCTGTCAAAGGCATCATGTTGCTGGGCTGACAGCAGAGAGAACTTCTGTTGGCTTCCATCTGGGAACCAAGCAGTTACAGATGGGAAGACTGACTGCAACCTTGAAGATTAAAATAAGACGGCTTCTGCTTGCAAGGTTAATGATGAAAAAGAAAGAGAAAAAGCCGGGGATGCCAGGCAGCACCATGCATCACAGCTGCTTAAGATATGGGCTGAGCTCCGTGAATGGGCTCTGCACCCGCTCCCACCTCACTCCCCCCCCACTCTTTCCCCTCCATTTACAAGGTGCCTAATCACACCATGAAAGCTGCAGATTTGAAGAAAACCCTGCTGAACTGCATTATAACAAGTCATCCCTGTCACAAAGAGAGAGATCTGGAAGGGATATAAAAACTAGTTCGGCATAGTATGAAATTATGAAGTTTGTTAAAAGTTTTAAATATTTTACAGATGCAAAAACTGAGATCCAGGGAACTCAGATGACTTGCACAGTGTTGCATGACAAGCAGGCAACTAATTTCAGTACAATGAACTCTGAATTTTAAGTCAGAAAACTGACTTGCCAATCTTTTTTACATAAAAATCATCAGTGTTATTATTGACCAGCAAGGTATTCTCTCTCAACTCAGGGTTCGAATTTGTGAATAGGATATAATGCAGCCAACCTTCCTTAACTGGCAGAGTTATTTAAATTATAAATAAGTAAGATCATGCAGATTTTTGATTTCCAGTTCAGAATGTAAGAAGCTTGGAAGTCATCTCTTATGTTCACATAATAAGAAATAGCTGAAAAAATAAATTGAAAATCAGCAACTCTTCTTAGATCCACCAGAGAACTGAGGCTGCAGGGCAAACCATTGCCTCCCACATTGAAGAGATAGATAAGTGGGTACAAAGAATCACAGCTTACCAGAGTAGAATCCCAGGGGCAGAAAACTCCACAGGACCAATTAGGGAAACCAGATCTGTAATCGAAGAATTACTGGAGACCCAGCATGGGCAAGTTTGAGAGATAAAAACTCCAGGGGGATCAAGAGAATGAGAAGATAAGCCACAGACTTGGAGACACATATGATCATATATTTGCAAAAGACACATATGAACAAGAAATTTGAGGAAAATATACAAAGAACTCTTAAAACTCATCAATAGGAAATTAAACAACCTGACTAAAAATGGGTAAAAGACATGAACAGACACCTCACCAAAGATGATATACAGATGGCAAATAAACATATGCTTGACATTATATGTCATCATAGAAATGCAGCTTAAGACTGCAGGAGATGTCACTATCCACCTACTAGAATGGCCAAAATCCAGAACACTGACACCACCAAACGCTGAGAGCATGTGGAGCAATAGGAATTTCCATTCATTGCTGGTGGGAATGCAAATGGGGCAGGCACTGTGGGAGACGGTTTGGCAGTTTCTTAAAAAGCTAAACATACTCTTACCATATGATCCAACAATCACGCTCCTTGGTATTTACCCAAAGGAATTGAAACTTACGTTCAATCAAAAACCTGCACATAGATATTTATGGCAGCTTTATTCACAATTGCCCAAACTTGGGAAAACAACCAAGATGTCCTTCAGTAGGTCAATGGATAAATAAACTGTAATGTATCCAGACAATGGAATCTTATTCAGTACTAAAAAGAAATGGTCCATCTAACCATGAGAAGACATGGAGGAATGTTAAATTCATATTACTAAGTGAAAGAAGGGAAGGCTGTATGATTCCAAATACATGGCATTCTGAAAAAGACAAAACTATGGAGACAATGAAAAGATTTGTGAGTGCCAGAGGTTAGGGAGGAGAGAAGGATGAATTGATGGAGTACAGAGTGCTTTTAGGTCAGTGAACCTGTATAATACTGTAATGGCGGATACGTGCTATTGTACATTTGTGAAAACCCATGGAGTGCACAACACCAAGAGGGAACCCTAATGTGAACTGCAGCCTTTGGGCAATAATGATGTGTTAATGTAGGCTCATTGATTGCAGCAAAGTTCTCACTCTGTACCAGTGTGGGGCAGGGGGTATGTGGAAATTCCCTATTTTCTGCTCAATTTTGCTGTAAACATAAAACTTTTCTGAAAAACAAGGGGACAGATATATGCATACACAAAGAGTACAATGCGCACCACCCAAGAGATGGACACGCTTGAAACTGGGACTTGGGGGGAAGGGGGGTCAAGGGCAACATACGTAATCTAAACATCTGTACCCCTATAATAACAAACAAACAAAAAAAGGTATTATAAAAAAATAAATAAATAAATAAAGTGTATTAAAAAAAAAACTTCTGGAGTTCCCAACACTTCCATGAATTTTACCTCTTGGAGCTCTACCAGCTTCTCACAGTGGCAATATGAGAAAAATCCCCTCATGCAGGAAGAGGGGAAATTAGCCATTTTGAAATACACCCGAGCATTCTGATCTTAGCAAGGCCTGCCCATAAGAAAACTATTTTACCAGAGCCTCATCTTCTGGTTTTATCAGAGCCTAACTGACCTGGAAGAAAGGAAATATCCAACTCTCCTAAGGGGGAAAAAACAAAACAATACTGAGAGGGACTCATGAAGCACCCAAGGGTCACTAAAAGACTGAGACCTAGTCATAGGACCACAGAGTGACCCCCTCCCCACATCCACAGGGCTCCTGTGTGATAGGGGCATGAGCACATCCATGTGAGGATAAGTTGGGATTATGAAGTGCATATAAATCAATGTCTTTCCTTCAACATATTAAGTGCATATCATGTAACGTTCACTTTATGATGGATACTAGGATTGAAAAAAATGAGTAATACAGAATTCTAGTTTCCAAACTGTTCATTATGAAATGTAGGAGACCATCATGCACACAACCAATTACAACACAGTGTAATAAATCACAGTATAGTGCTTGCCTTATGCTGGGAACTGCGCCTAGTGCTATACACATATGTTTATTGTTCTTCCCAACAACCTTATGGCATAGATACTAACACTATCCCCAACTTACAGATAAGAAAACTAGCTCAGAGAGGCCCAAGACACAGAGTTAGTAAGGGGTAGGGGTGGAGTTGAAGCCCATGAGGGGTCTGACTCCCAAGCCGGCGTGTCTAATGACTATCTGAAATGTGTATGGTAGACACAAGCTGACGTGGAAGGACAGAGAAGGGAGCAGTTAGAAAGGAGGTCACAGGTACCATGAAGGAGGCACCAGTGGAGCTGAATCTTGAAGGATGAGTAGATGTTTGTCATATGGCTTCTTTTTTTAATCATATATTTTAATTATAAAAATTTCTGGAATTTATCTTTTAGTTTTCATTTATTCAACATCTATTCACTTGTACCTTCTTTGTGCAGGCAACGACTGGAAATGAACATGAACAAGGTAGGCTGAGGGGGCCAGAACGAGCATTGACCTGCCCTCTGAGTGTCCCTGTTCTCCACCAGCACTTGCCTCCAGGAGGTTCTAAGATGTCTCAGAACAGGACCTTACATGAGTCAACCCAAAGGTCACAATGCACCCTGCACAAAATCTATTCCCTATTCTATTTTCCATTTCAAAATATGCCAAGCGCATTAAATAACATAGGTGGCCAGTAGATGTGGAATGGGAACAATGATGGGAAAATATTTCAAATAATAAAAGTCCAACATAATAAAATGCACTCAATTTAAGTTACCCAAACTTTTTATTATTACATTTTTAAGGAAGATTAAAACCCCTAAATTAAACATCCCTCCACTTAAATGTTAAAGTCTAGTGAAACTTTTAGACTAAAAGTTTAAAATTATTTCCTTCTTAATTTTACATTTTTCTTTATCTTGAAGCTGGATCTGCAAGATGGAGGTAATTATTGCACTTATCTCATAGGGGCTGTTGTGAGAATTAAAATTTAGCTGAACCTGTGAAATGTTTAGGTCTGTGTCTCTTGAGAGCATGCTTAGTGAATGGTAGGAATCATGATAGCTCTGCCTTCAGGAGGAAAGTTAGACTTGTATCAACATGGTCTACCAATAGCTAGAGGACTCCATGAACTGAGGTCTAGGTCAGGGGTGGGACTCTAGATCCTAGGAGGAAAATTCTGGACACCCAGCATCAAGAGCTGTTCTGATATGGTGACTCAAATAGGAACTGAGACCAAGAGAGCAAGATTTATGTCCAGATACCAGATCCAGCCTTGAAGGCCCAACAATGAGTGATGCAGAGTATGACATTGAGAACAAGCATCTTAAATGCATTCTGCTTCCTGCTGTGGGACTGGCCTGGAGACCAGTGTGGAGTTGAAATAGCACATGTAGGTTGGTCTCCAGCCATGAGGAGAGGAGACAGCAGGAACCAAGAATCAGGTGGGCCCTTACTCTTGTTTTCCTTTGGGAGAACGAGATGTTTGTTTTCTGTTGCAAGGTGGGAAAGCTTGGCTATGAAACTCTCTTGAACTTGAGGGAGTCTTCTGGTTTACCCTCCGATGAACAACCCAAAGCATTCATATGGCTTGGTGCATGGCCCCCAAGGATAAAGAATCTCTACATCCCAGAGGGAGGGGGCAAAGAGACCTGCTAAGTTGTAAAATCAAATGGTATCAGCAGGAGATGTTGGTCCCTGAAGCTGGGATTGGCTGAGCCACTTCAGGGTTCACATGTCCTTGGGATCTGCCCTTTTCCAGGGAAAAATCAGAAAGGGGGCAAAGTGTGACTTTGGTGTCCTCCATCCCTTCTTGCCTTGTTGGATAATTCCTGCTTTTTCTCATCTCACACTCACGACACACCCAAAACCCGGAGTGCTTTTCTCCTCACACCAAACCAATAACTATTATATTTGTCTGTTCATTTGCTTACGTATTTACAAATTTGCATGTCTCAGCACAGATGTTATATTTTCCATGTGAACTTCCTTCTCTGAGCCACCCAGTGGGAAATAATCTCTCCTGTTTTGAACTTCAAATGGTAATATTTGCCCCTCATTTTCATAGCTGCTACAGTCCTAGACGGTAAGATTTTAGGGAGTAATCTCCATGCATGCCCACCTTCCTCATTCCCCTCCCACCCAAACCATTTCATAAAAACACCGCCAAGACCACTTTCAGGGTCCAGTGTGAACACATGGGAGAAATGTGGGTGACTTGGTTTCTACAACAGTAGAACACCCTTGTCGTGGATAGCCAGGCAGTGAGGAGTATTCCCGTGCAGAGGAGGATGCAAATGGTTATTTATTCCCCAATACTTCCCTCCCAGCTGTATCACCTGCTGTGTAAGGGGACACAAAGGAGACTGGTGTGTGAATTACCCCTTAGGGACAAAGGTGTGCTGCATTCCATACAATGTTATGTGCCTGACATAGTCTGTGCTTCATTGCACTTGCTTAATGAATTAATTGATGAGTGGCTGTTCACTCTTCGAATTCCTAGAGCAGATACACGGCTCTGGACAACCCGAGAGCCAACATTAAAGTGACAGCCTTGCATTT
>RJWJ010034238.1:0-17365 GCA_004363605.1 Indri indri | reverse complement strand
CTGTACTTTATAGCCAATGCACCATCTTAGTTGTGTTCTACTCAGGTGAATACTGAAAATAACTAAATGCACCTGCTCAGCACACACTGTCACGGATTCCCGTTACTCTTTGAGGATTCTTCTGCAACACTTCATTACCTGGCACCCTACAGATCTGGGGCTGTGCTCCTAAAACTTGACCTCACATTACCTTTCAGTCTGCCCTGGGTCTCCCATCCTCCTCTTCCCGTGCACACCTCAACCGGCACAAGTCCTGCTTAGGCCACGGATCCCGAGAGAAGACTCTCCTTCTACCCAAATTAACTGTCGGAAAGCAAAGCAGAGCCTGGGTACGCTAAGCCCTGGGGGATTCCAGCAGAGTGGAGAATTACTCCTGTGTCAGTCCATTATAATGAATAATAAAGAAATACTTACATGTGCTTTTTGGTAAATTATTCATCTTGTGCGCTGAAGAATCAGGGCAGCAATACCTAAGGGAGAAAACTGGTGCATCTGGGTGCCTATAAATACCGAAGCTAACGCATTTTCAAAGACCATCTCCTACTCTCGTTAAGGACTGAAGTCGTCGGAGACGCTGGGAAGAAGAGGCTTACATCAGACACTTCCCTCTCCCTCCTTGCTTTGTGTGCAGCCCCCTGTAATGCCGAAGCTATTTATAACGTATTTGTTATTTTAGTGTGGCTCCCAGCCACTTGAGCAACCTGAGAAGCTCGGCGGGACCTGCACTTTGCTTTCCGAAGTCATCATCAGGAGGTAATTAGGAGAGAGAATCGTTTCCAACCAATAGAGCTCTTCCAAGACCCTCCACTCTCCCCACTTCACCTCGGCCCCGCTCCACTCTGCTAACACTAGACCCACTGACTCCTGTCGGAGACAACATACTGAGCTTGCTTCTTCACTGCTTCCTACCTGATTTCACTATCACTGTTTCGTGTTCATGCTCAGGGTGCAACATACTGAGGTCTTTTGAAAACCCGTACTGTTTTAATATTACCTTCATGACAGGGTAAAAGGACACAGGGAGTGGGATATTTGGGGGTTTCAGATTTCTCTCTTCCAAGAAATGAGACTTTAATCTTGCCAGGTTTTCCCTTGCCAAGCTTTAGAAAATAAAAAAAATCCTAACTGCCGTTATTCCTGTTGGTACTCTTAATTCATTCATACCTATTACCAATAAGGTTAATGTTATTAACCGTAAATGGTACAGTTTTCACAAGATGCTTGCCCCAAATGAGGCTTGGCCCCATTCCTTGATGAGTGGTGCCAACCTTCCTGACACTGTGCACAGTTAATGTCCCCTCACGACTTTGTCTTGTCCTTAGAGAATACGAACAAGGCTCAGAACTGATGTTCATGAACAAAACCAAACCAAACATAAAATGCATGACCATGCTGATGCTGGTGATGACGGTGGTGGGGGAATAACAGAGCAAGCAGGGGAAAATAGACTACAGAGAGGTGGAGGCGTGTGGGGCCTGGGACATCAGACATGAGAAAACGTCTCTGTGACTATCCTCAGAATCCAGGGAAGAAACCGAGCAAAGACTACCTTTTTCAGCAATAAGAATCAAGAACTGAGCAAGAGTTTTAGATGCTGTCACTGATGAGCAAGAGACAGTATTTAGCTCATCAACTGAATCCAGGTTGATTAGCTCTATTTATGCTCTGATGGAGGTGGGCGGGGGCTGGGGCAGGGGTCGGGGGAGACAAGCACGCTTTTAAAAGGGGGGACGGGCTCACAGAGTTTCTGGGGAAGAGCGTGTTCTGCTTTGCCTTTGGGTGTGGGAAACCAGGCTTCTGCCAGGAAGCGACACTTATCAGTAACCATTGAGGACTCCACAGGGAAAATTGTACCCATTTGTTCTCATCTTATGATGACTTGTCAAAACAGCAATCTTAAATTTCCCGAGAAGCAGAATTGGGGCCCAAAACTGAATGGCAACAAGATAGCATGAGCCCAAGGGCCAGTGGTCTCCGCGCTGCTGTGAAGCTGCCCGCACCCCTTCCATCTCCCTCCCCACCCCACTGGCGATGCCCCCGAAGCATCCCTTTATCTGTGCCACCCAGATTTCACTCTTTTCCAATTGACCGGCATTATGAAAATCCATATTGTAAGCATATAGGCAGCTGTGGGTGAAGAGACTTCTTCAAAGCGTTTAGATAAAGCAGACAAGCCCTGACAAAGCTAGATAATAAACCAGGCCAGGAGGTTTTCCCTTGAAGGAATCTAATTAAGAACAAAGCAAACGTACATTAACATTCTCCTCTAGGCATTGCATTCACCTCTGAAGAAATTTTATTGTAAATCCAGAAGAGAAAGCTTTAGAGTCAGAGCAAAGAGGGGAGCAGAAGCAGAGATAGCTCAGGAGGCTTGTAATTTTGCCGTCAGTGGAAGGGACATCTAGGGAACGGAAATGCAAAAACCTCTGAAACAGGAAGCTAAGCCAGGTTCAACAGATGGCAGGGGAGGAAGCTTGGCCTCGTCGTTCAAGGCTGAACTTTTTGGCAGGGTGAACAGCCCCAGTGAATAATCAGATTTAGTTTGAATTTTATTTTTTAAACAGAAAATAGACCAGTTTGACTTGCTAATCTCTTGGCAAAAAGGAAATGCCACCCAAAGTCTAAGTGTACACACCAACAGACCCAAGGCCGGGGTGTCGCTTCTCTTATAAAATTAAATTAATTTCAAAGACACCTTTTGGTGACTTCAAAAGACGATGATAATGGATGGTTTTTTTTAAATTAAAATTTATTAAATTCTTAAGATCATAAGGTTTGTGAGTATAATTTTTCACTTTTTATAGGTGCTTCAGGAAGCTTATGAAAAGGAGTTTATCAAGCCAATAAGGCACTCATCCTAATGTGGAATAGTTAGGGTTTTGAAAGGCTGTCTTCCACTCAGTTGCGATCGCTCTCTCTATGTCCACCCACTGGTCCTAGCTCTTCCCCTTGTACTGCAGATAAATCCAGTGCTTCTTCCCTATGGCGGTCCTTCATGAAGATGAAGAACACTGTATTATTCACTGTGAGTTACCTCATTTTAAGGTTAAGCTTTTCCACTTCCCATTTTAAAATAAGCTACTATTCATATGTTCCTTCTTCACATCAGTCAGTTTCTATGCGTCCTTAAATAGAACATCCTCTAAGAAGAGAGGCCAGCCTTGGAAAATGAGCCACATCAGGAAGCGACTAGAAGGGACAATTTCGTGGTTTGGATTTGCCATGTCTAGAAATATGAGAATGCATGTATTTACCTTATTCTAATGTTCTGCTGTAAATGTGGATAGAACACAATCTTATCTGCGTATATAAAAGATTTCACCCTGACAATTTACAGAAAGCTTGGAGGCACATACACACACACAAGCACCCATACACACCTAATGTATAGGTCTAGTTACACCCTCAGCTCCCTGAATACAATGCTTAGTTATGTACTTAAGTACAGTCTGGATAAAAGGGACAGTTAAACGTTTCTATTCAATATTGTGCTGAAGGTTGTAGCCAGGGCAATTAGGCAAGAAAATGATATAAAACTAATTCAGTTTGGAAAGGAAGAATTAAAGCTATCTCTCTGCAGATGAAATATCTTAGAATGAATAAACAAGTTCAGCAGGATTGCAGAACATAAGATAGATATATAAAAATTAGGAGTGTTTCCATACATTAGCAATGAAAAATTCTGAAAATGAAATTAAGAAAACAATTTCATTTATAATAGCATCAAAATAAATAAAATATCTTAAGCTAAATTTTAAGAAAGAAGTACAAAACTTATACCCTGAAAGCAAAAATGTTGGAATAAATTAAAGACCTAAATAAATAGAGTGATCACTACTGTCCATGAATTGGACAATTTAATATTGATAGAATGGTAAATTGATCTACAGAGTCAATGCATTCTTTATCAAAATTCCATCTGATTCCTTTACAGAAATTGACAAGCTCATTTTAAAATTCATATGGAAATTCAAGGGCCCCAGAATAGCCAAACAGTGTTGAAAAATGAGAAAAAAGTTGGAGGAGGCACACTTTCCAATTTGAAAACTTACTAGAAAGCTACAGTAATCAAGATAGTGTAGTAGTGGCATAAGGATAAAAATATAGATCAATGGAATAGAATTGAGAGTTCAGAAATGAACTCACATTTACAGTTAAATGATTTTTGACAGCAGTACCAAGAGAACTGAATGGGGAAAGAACAGTCTTAAAGAAATGGTGCTGGTGCAACTGGATATTCATATGCAATTGAATGAAGTTGGACCTTTACCTCACACAACATAAAGAAAAAAAAAAACCTCAAAATGTATGAAAGACCTAAAAATTAAAAGTTGAAGTTATAATACTCTTAGAAGAAAATATAGACATAAATCTGTGACCTTCAATTGAGCAATGGTTTTTTTAAATATGACAATGAAAGCATAAGCAACAAATGAAAAAATAGATAAATTAGACTTCTTCAAAATTAACAGATTTTCTACTTCAAAGAACACTATCAAGAAAGTAATCAAAAAAAAAGGCAAAGAATTTATGAATAAGACTCCAAAAGCAATCACAGTAACAACAAAAATTAACAAATGGGACTTGATTAAATTTAAAAGCTTCTGTTGGAAACCAAACTTCCAGGCAAATGGAAGCCAAAAGAAAGCAGAGGTAGCAATTCTTATATCAGATAGCATAAACTTTAAAATAGCAAAAGTAAAGAAAGACAAAGATGGTCTCTATATAATGGTGAAAGGAAAAATCCAACAAGAAGATTCAACAATCCTTAATATTTATGCACCCAACACAGGAGCACCCAGAAACATAAAGCAAACCCTGTTTGATCTAAATAACATGATAAACAGTAATGCTATAGTAGCTGGGGATTTCAACACCCCACTGACTGACCTGGACAGATCCTTCAAGCAGAAAATAAGCAAAGAAAAAATGGACATAAACAGAGCTCTAGCACAAATGGGCCTAACGGACATCTACAGAACATTCCACCCAAATAAAGCCAAATGTACATTCTTCTTATCAGCTCATGAAACTTTTTCTAAAATCAAAGACATCCTAGGCCACAAATCAGATCTCAACAAATTTTAAAAAATAGAAATTATACCATGCATCTTCTCAGACCACGGTGGTATAAAATTAGAGATCAATTCCAACAGAAATGCTCACTGCTTCACAAAGTCATGGAAATTAAACAAAAGGACTCTAATAAACTCAATTAGAAATGAAAAAGGAGAGGTCACTACAGACATCATGGAAATACAAAACATTATCTTTGAATACTGTAAAAATCTCTCTATGCCCAAAAACAAAACGTGGAGGAAATGGACAAATACTTAGAAATACACAACCTTTCTAGGCTCAATCAGGAAGAAATAGAATTCTTGAACAGACCAATATCAAGCACAGAAATTGAAGCAGCAATTAAAAATCTTCCAACAAAAAAAAGTCCCGGACCAGATGGGTTCACACCTGAATTTTACCAAATTTACAAAGAAGAATTCATACCTATACTGCAGAAATTATTCCACAACATTGAGAAGGATGGTATCTTCCCCAACTCATCCTACGAAGCCAATGTCAACTTGATACCAAAGCCAGGAAAGGACACAGCAACAACAAAGACAAAAAAAACCTACAGACGAATATCCCTCATGAATATAGATGCAAAAATCCTCAACAAAATCTCAGCAAACTGAATCCAACAGCACATCAAAAAAATAATTTATCATGACCAGGTGGGCTTTATCCAAGGTGTAAGGCTGGTTCAACATATACAATTCTATAAATGCAATTCACCACATAAATAGGAGCAAGAACAAAGACCATATGATTCTCTCAATAGACACAGAAAAAGCATTTGACAAAATCCAGCACACTTTTATGATAAAAAACTCTTAACAAATAGGCATAGATGGGACATACCTTAAAATTATTAAGGGCTTATACAATAAACCCACAACCAATATCATACTGAACAGGGAAAAATTGAAAGCATTCCTGCTTAGAACTGGAACCAGACAAGTTTGGCCACTATCTCCACTTCTATTCAACATAGTGCTGGAAGTCCTTGCCAGAGCAATCAGATGAGAGGGGAACTAAGGGTGTCTGAATCAGTGCAGAAGAGGTAAAACTATAATTCTTTGCTGACGATATGATATTATATCTAGAATATCCCAAGGATTCAACCAAGAGAGTCCTGGAATTGATAAATGAAGTCAGTAAAGTCTCAGGATACAAAATCAGTGAACACGAATCAGTGGCATTCATATATGCCAATAACATTCAAGCTGAAAATCAAATCAAAGATGCAACACCTTTCACAATAGCATCAAAGAAAATTAAATATTTAGGAATATATTTAATGAAGGAGGTGAGAGACATATATAGGGAAAACTATGAAATACTGAGAAAAGAAATTGTAGAAGATGGAAAGAGATGCAAAACCCTACCATGATCATGGATTGGCAGAATCAATATTGTTAAAATGTCCATATTGCCTAAAGTGATCTACAGAATTAATGCAATATCTATCAAAATACCATCATCATTCTTTACAGATCTAGAAAAAATAATTCTACGCTTTGTATGGAACCAGAGAAGACCTTGTATAGCCAAAGCAATCTTCATCAAAAAGAACAAATTGGGAGGCATCAGTCTACCAGACTTCAAGATTTACTATGAGGCTATAGTAACCAAAACAGCATGGTATTGGCACAAGAACAGAGATACAGACCTTTGGAATAGAACGGAGATCCCAGATATAAAACCATTCTCCTCAAATGGTCATCTACTCTTCGAAAAAGCAGACAAAAATATACACAGGGGAAAAGAATCTCTATTCAATAAATGGTGATGGGAGAACTGGATAACCACATAAAGAAGATTGAAACTGGATTCCTACCTCTCACCTCTCACAAAAATCAACTCATGATGGATAACAGATTTAAAACTAAGGTGGGAAACCTTAGTTTCCCTTAGTTTCCACCTTAGTAGAATGCTAAAAGAAAATGTTGGGAAAATTCTTATAGACATTGGCCTAGGTAAAGAATTTATGAAGAAGAACCCCAAACCAATCACAGCAGCAAATAAATGGGATGTGATCAAATTAAAAGCTTCTGCATAGCCAAGGAAACTGTCTTTAGAGTGAATAGACAATATACAGATTGGGAGAAAATATTTGCATTCTACACATCTGATAAAGGGCTGATAACAAGAATCTATATAGAACTTAAGAAAATCAACAAGAAAAAAATCAAACAACCCCATTTATAAATGGGCAAATGTCATGAACAGAAACTTTTCAAAAGAAGACAGAATAATGGCCAGCAAACATATAAAAAAGTGCTCAACATCTCTAATTATTAGGAGAATGCAAATCAAAACCACAACGAGGTATCACCTAACTCCAGTGAGAATGGCCTTTATCATAAAGTTCCAAAACAACAAATGCTGGCATGGATGTGGAGAGATTGGAACACCCTTACACTGCTGGTGGGACTGCAAATTGGTACAACCCCTGCGGAAAGTAGTTCGGAGATATCGCAAAGAGCTAAAAATAGAAATACCACTTGACTCAGCAATCCTACTACTAGGCATCTACCCAAAGGAAAAAAAGACATTCTATAATAAAGACATCTAAACTCGAATGTTTATGGCAGCACAATTCACAATTGCAAAGATGTGGAAACAACCCAAGTGCCCATCAATACATGAGTGGATTAATAAAATGTGGTATGTGTATACCATGGACTACTATTCACCTACAAAAAACAACGGTGAACTAGCACCTCTTATATTATCCTGGATAGAGCTTGAGCCCATCCTTTGAAGTGAGGTATCAAAAGGATGGAAAAATATGCACCACATGTACTCGCCATCAAATTGGTATTAACTGATCAACACTAAGGTGCTCACATGATAGTAATACTCACTGGATGCCAGTCAGGTGGGAGGGGGCTGGTTGGGGTGCATAAACTCACAACTAATGGATGGGGAGCACACTGTATGAGGGAAGGGCATGCTTGTAACTCTGGCTTGGGTGAAGCAAAGGCATTATATGTAACCAAAATGTTTGTGCCCCCGTAATGTTCTGAAATAAAAAAAAAAAGATGCATGACTAGATGCATCTTGCTCATGCATCTCAACTGAACATTTTTTGCCTTTCATTTTTAGTCAGTCACTGTAGATATATATATATATATATGCACATAAACAATTGAGTTGATTATTTATCCAATTGAATCTTACAGTTTTCACTAAAAATAAAAAATAAAAATAAAAATAAATTTAAAAGCTTCTACACAGCCAAGGAAACAATCATTAGAGTGAACAGATAGCCTACAGAATGGGAGAAAATATTTTCATGGGAGAAACTATTTTCATGCTGTACATCCAATAAAAGGCTGATAACCAGAATCTATAAAGACCTCAAAATCAGCAAGAAAAAATGAAACATCCCCATAAAAAAGTGGGCAAAAGATAAGAACGTAAGTTTTTCAAAAGAAGATAATGATCAATAAACATGTGAAAAAATGCTCAACATCTCTAATTATCAAGGAAATGCAAATAAAAACCACAATGAGATATCACCTAACTCCAGCGAGAATGGCTTTTATCAAAAAGTCCCAAAACAACAGATACTGGTGTGGATGTAGAAAAAAAGGAACACTCATACACTGTTGGTGAGACTGCAAACTAATACAACCTCTATGGAAAGTAGTATGGAGATACTTCAAAGAATTAAAAGTAGACCTATTATTTGATTCAGCAATCCCACTATTGGGGATTTACCCAAAGGAAAAAAGTCATTTTATCAAAAAGACATCTGCACTGAAATGTTTATTGTGGCACAGTATACAATTGCAAAGATATGGAATCAACCCAAGTGCCTGTCAATACATGAGTGGATTAATAAAATGTGGTATATGTATACCATGGAATACTACTCAGCCATAAAAAAGTGGTGAACTAATACCTTTTGTAACAACCTGGATGGAACTGAGACCATTCTTCTCAGTGAAGTATCGCAAGAATGGAAAAACTACATGTATCCACTATTAAATTAGAACTAATCATTCAACACTTACGGGTGCATATGGAAGTAAAATTCAACAGAAACTAAGCAGGTGGGAGGGAGATGAAGGGGTGGGTAAATTCACACCTGATGGGTACAATGCATGCTATCTGGGTGATGGGCACAGTTACAACTCTGACTCAAATTGTATAAAAGCACTTCATGTAACGAAAACATTTGTACCCCTGTAATATTCTGAAATTTAAAAAAACACATAGAATGAGAGAAAATATTTGCAAATTATATATCTGATAAGTGACTTGTTTCTAGAATATATAAAGAACACTAACAAAAACACAAACAACTCACTTTTTAAAAACAATGATCTGAGTAGGTATTTCCCCCAAAGACATACAAATGGCCAATAAGCACATAAACAGAAAGTAGATATCATTAGCCACCAAAGAAATGCAAATCAAACCTATAATAAAATACCACTTCCTGCCCCCTTGAATGGCAGGAGAAAAAGAAAAAAGAAGGAAGGAAGGAGAGAGATGAAAGAAAGAAAGAAAGAAAGAAAGAAAGAAAGAAAGAAAGAAAGAAAGAAAGAAAGAAAGAGGAAGGAAGGAAGGAAGGGGAAAAGAAAAATAGAAAGTAAAGAACTCAGGAACAAGGCAAAGATGTTTCCTCTTACCACTTCTTTTCAACATTGTATTGAACATCCCAGCTAATGCAATAAAACAAGAAAAGGAAATGAAAGTATACAATTAAGAGGGAAGAAATAAAACCATCTTTGTTCACAAATGACATGATCATCTATGTAGAAAATCTGAAATAACTGACCAAAAAACTCCTGGAACTAATAGGTGATTATAGCAAGGTTTCAGGACACAAACTTAATATAGAAAAGCCAGTCACTTTCTTATATGCCCCCAAGAAACAAGGTAGAAACTGAAATGAAAAACAATATTTACATTTGCACTCCCAAAATGAAATATTTAGATATAAAACTAACAAAATATGCATAAGATCAATATGAGAAAAACTGCAAACCTGATAAAAGAAATCAAAAGAACTAAATAAATGGAGAGATATTCTATGTTCATGAATAGTAAGAATCAATATTGTCAAGATTTCAATTCTTCTCAGTTTGGTCAATAGATCCAATGCAATCCCAATCAAAATTCCAACAAGTTATTTTGTGGGTATTGACAAACTGATTTTAAAGTTTATAAGGGGAGGCAAAAAATCCAGAATAGCCAATACAATATTGAAGGAAAAGAACAAAGATAGAGGACTGACACTACCTGACTTCAGGAATTACTGAAAAGCTGCAGTAATCAAGACAGTGCAGTATTGGCAAAAATAGACCCATATAAATATAGTCAACTGATCTTTCAAAAAGAAGCAAAAACAATACAATGAATATAAGACAGTATTTTCAACAAATGGAACAGGAACAGCTGGATGTTCACAAGCAAAAAAAAAAAGGGGGGGGGGAGAATCTAGACATCTAGACACAGGACTTAAATTTATCACCAAAATTAACTCAAAATGGAACACAGATGAAACATAAAATTCTAAAACTCCTAGAAAAGAATAAGAGAAAATCTAGATGACCTTGGTTTGGCAATGACTTTTCAGATGCAATTACCAAAGGCACAATCCATGAAAGAAAGAATTAATAAGCTGGACTTCATTAAAATAAAAAATTTCTGCTCTACAAAAGATACTGTAAAAAGAAAAAAGGAAAAGCCACAAACTGGGAGAAAATGTTTGCAACATATATGTCTAATAAAGGACTATTACCTCAAGTATACAAAGGATTCTTAAAACTCCTTGAGAAAACAAACAACCCATTTTAAAAAATGATTCAAATACCTTAATACAGTGGTCCCCAACCTTTTTGGCACCAGGGACCAGTTTAATGGAAAAAAATTTTCCCGCAGACCAGTGTAGGGGATGGCTTCTGGATTATTCAAGCACGTTACATTTATTCTGCAGTCGAACCTCTCTGCTAATGATAATCCGTATTTGCAGTCGCTCCCCAGCGCTGGCATCACCGCCTCAGCTCCACCTCAGACCATCAGGCATTAGATTCTCATAAAGAGCGCAATCTAGATCCTCGCATGAGCAGTTTACAGTAGGGTTCAAGCTCCTATGAGAATCTAATGCCTCCGCTGATCTGACAGGAGGCAGAGCTCAGGTGGTGATGTCAGTGATGGGGAGCAGCTGTAATTGCTTTGCTTGCTTGCCCACCACTCACCTCCTGCTGTGCAGCCTGGTTCCTAACAGGCCATGGACCAGTACCAGTCTGAGGCCTGAGGGTTGGGGACCACAGCCTTGATAGACACCTCACCAAAGGAGACATATGATGACAAATAAGCATTTGAAAAGATGCTCCATATTATATATCATTAGGGAAATGCAAATTAAAACAATAATGAGATATCACTATTAGCATGGCCAAAATCCAGAACACTGACTACACCAGATGTTGGCAAGGATGTGGAGCAACAGAGGCTCGCATTCATGGCTGGTGGGAAAGCAAAATGGTACAGCCACTTTGCAAGATAGTTTGGCAGTTTCTTAGAAAACTGAGCATACTCTTACCATATAATCCAACAATTGCCTGCCTTGCTATTTTCCCAAAGGAGTTGAAAACTCATATCCAAATTAATACCTGCAGACAGACATTTACAGAAGCTTATTCATAATTGCCTAAATTTAGAAGCAACCATGATGTCCTCTGTAGGTGAATGGATACTCTGTGGTACATCCAGACAGCAGAATATTAATGAGCAACAAAAAGAAATGAGTTACCAAACTATGAAAAGACATGGTAATAACTTAAATGCATATTACTAAGTAAAAGAAGCCAATCTGAAAAGGCTACATATATGATTCAGACTGTATGACATTCTGAAAAGGCAAAACTATGGAAACAGTAAAAATATCAGTGGCTGTCCAGGGTAAGCGAGGAGGGAGTGTTGAATAGGCAGAACACGGAGGATTTTTAGGGCAGTGAAACTGCTCTGTTTGGTACTATAATGGAAGACACATGTCACTATACAGTTGTCCAAACCCATGAAATTTATACAAGCAAGAGTGAACACTGTTTTGAACTATGGTCCAGGGGTAATGATGATTTGTCAATGTAGGTTCCTCAATTGTAACAAATCTACCCCCGTGGTGGGAGATATTGGTGATGGGGAGGTTTGACATGTTTAGGGGAAGGAGGTATATGGAGACTCTCTGGACACTCTCTTCCTCTCAATTTTGCTGTGAACATAAAACTGCTCTAAAAATTAAATTCCATTAAGGTAAGAATATTAAAATAGGTGATAATAAAAAAGAAATAAAAGAAATAAAAGAACCAATGTTACCTGTGGTGTGAAGAGATTGGAACTCTCATGTGCTGCTGGTGGGAATGTCAAATGAGGCAGCTGTTTTGGAAAAGTGTGGCAGTTCTTCAGAACGTTAAGCACGAGTTACCTTATGACCCAGCAATTCTACTTCCAGCTCCACACCCAAGAAAAATGAACACATAAGTCCACGCAAAAACTTGTACACAAATGTTCATAGCAGTGTTATTCATAATAGACAAAAAAATCGCCCAGTGTTATTAACTGAGGAATGGATGAATAAAATGTGGTATATACACAGTGAAATAGTACTCAGCCATATGAAAAGAGTGAAGCGCTGATACATGCTTCCAACACAGATGAACCCTGAAAACACACTAAGTGGTAAAAGACAGCAACAGAAGACTGCATATTGTAGGATTCTATTTATAGGAAATGTCCAAAATAGGAAATACATAGAGATAGAAAGTAGTTTATTGGTTGCCTAGGATTGAGAGGAGAAGATTAGAAGGAAATGGGGAGTGACTGCTAATAGGCTTGAGGTTAATTTGGGGAGTGATGAAAATATTCTAAAATAGATTGTGTGGACAGTTGCACTACTCTGTGAATATACTAAAAACAACTGAAGTGCACACTTCAAATGGGTGAATTGTATGGTATATGAATTATATCTCAATAAAATCCTTCTAAAAAAGGGAGAGATATACTTAAACCATGAAGGAGGATGTTATTGAAAAAGATATAGTTATTGCTCCTTGGTCTTCAGGTATCAAAATTCATGCTATGGTTGTGAACATGTGAGTCTTATTTAATAGCTATCCCAGAGAATTATCTGGGGAAGGTAGAGGGGTTGGTGGATGACATGCATTCTCAAAGACGTTTTTTAGGGAAGGTTTTGTCTCAATTTCTTCCTCTGCTAAGTTTTCTTTTCCTTTGCAAAGTTCTTTATAAACTCACATATATTCCAGAATGTGCTCTGATCTATAGGCAGCAGTTTCACAGGTAGCTGTGGGGCTTCAAGCGCTGTGAACCACTCTGGTTTATCCCTGGAGCTGAATTATCTCGATCAAGCCATCCCCTCGGGGCTGGGCTCCAGATGCTCCCGATCAGACATCTGCTCTGCTGACCCCAATCCGGGCTAATGCGCACCGTATTGTGGTCCCTCTTGTCAACCTGCATCCTCTCCGGTCACCTGTATATTTTACTAATGGTCTTCTCCGGGCGATTATCAGCATTACCTTGTATAAAGGGGTGATATTAATGGGCATGATTTCCTCCGAAATGGGAAGAGAAATACGCCCCTTGGCGAGGTGCTAAAAGATATCCTACCATGCAGGCAGCTGCTCCGTTGCCCACATAAAGACAGACCTGATGCACCTCCCTCAGGGCCACAGAATAAAAATTTCAGTTCAGAATCGTAAAGAGAAAAGGGCCCTGGCTCTAAGTGCAGTCAAGTGAGAAGATGCATGCAGGAGGGAGCTGGGGGCAGCGGCAGCCGCGCTACCTTTGCTGGAATTGTAACGATCCTTCATTCTTAAATGCTAATTTTGAAGTTTTCCGAGGAATTATTTTACTTAGTGTCAACATTACGGATGACACTGTTGATAAGCTCTTTATATTCCAGTAGAGAAACTGGTCAGTGTCCGCTCTGGGGGCCTATTAGCCAGGCCCCCGCTTGCTCACTCTGGCAGTGGCGTGCCTGGCTTCATTAATGATATTGGCAAGCCGCTCCCGCTGTGAAGGATTCTGCAGTAGCAGCCGCCTGCTTGCCCTCCTGTGCCATCCTGCCGCCTCCCTCTCTGCACCCATGGCATCTCTTCTCAGTCAAGCATGGGCCAAGCATTGCCTTAGTGATGGGAGAGGATCATTGAAGCTGCTAAGTCATCTCCCAAACTACTAGACGTCTCCTGCCAGGAATGGATGGCAGTCTGTGGTTGTCCTCCTGAGCCTGGAGGACAATGCAGCTGGAAGAGAGTGAAACCAAACGTTGTTCATCATGTTTTGACACTGCATGATTTGCCTCCAAAATCTCATTTTCTAATGGCGTTTCCCACCCAAGCTGATGGAATCGCTAATAAAAGACACAGCAAAGACCACAAGAATCCGTGTTTCTTAGAGGAAAAGGCCATGAAGAAAATGCTGCATCTTGTTTACATTTAATAATGTATCTTTTTTAAAAATTCTTTTCCCTCTTTTCTTTTTTACTACTGAGATGGTAAAAAGGAGCCAATCTCTTTAGACACTTGCCAAAAGGAGTAGCTTCCAAGTTAAGAGAGAGCAATCAACTTCGGGACACTAATTAAGCGCCTGTATGAGAAAGTGTGCTCAGAGCCAAGGCCTGCCTATGGCCCACCCAGAGCAGTTTGTGCTCACAGAGCAACACAGAGGGGATAAGGAGGTTCCTCTAGAGAGAAACCAGGGATAGAACGGAACTTTCTGGGCCAAGACCTAGGTAAAGGACCTAAATCAACCATAAGTAACAGTTGATCGATCCTCAGTAAGATCTTTCTCCCATTATACAGGCAACAAATGTTAGATACTAATTTCTTTTCTCCCAGCCTTTATAATGTGTGACCCTCCTTCACACTGGGCCCCTAAGGTATCATTCCCCTGCATGCATTCCACTTTTCACCAGCATATACCATCTGCACAGATATTCCCATCATTCAGACTGGAGAGTAGAGGCAAAATAACACGTTCAAGGTCACTCCAAAGAGCTAAACCTCAAACTCATTTACAGGATTCTGATTCTAAATTTAATGTTCTCGTCATTTCAATATACAACTTAAACTAAGTAGTTGAAGGAGGTTTTATTTACATTATGCTATGCCGTAATGTGGTATTAAACGACTTGCAAGAAAAATAAAAAAGTTGAGAGGTGTACCACTTTCATAGAAAAAAATGTAGTTTGTGTGTTTGTTTAAGGTTGAGATGTTCTGTATCTCCCAAAATACACCTCTCTAACTGGAAAAAGTAAGTCGTTTGGAGTCACAAAACCCAACATCAAATCCAAGCTCTGCTATTTACCAGATATATGACTTTGGGTAACTTAAATAACTTCTCTGAACTTCAACTTCCTTACTTTTAAAATAATAATGTTAGCTACTGACATTAAGTGCTAAGTATATATGTGCCAGACATTGTATTCAGAGCTGTTATGTGAATTCTCTCAACATCTACGAGATAGGTGACTTTATTCCCATTTTATAGATTAATAAATTGAGTCTCAGAAAGGTCAGGTATATGGGCCTTGGTCATATAGTTAGTAAGTGGTAGAGCTAGTTTGACTGTAAAACTCATGCTTTACCCAAATTCATATTATATCTTATGACTCAAATATAAAGCACAATATATTAATTGACACATAAGAATATTAAGCCATTTCCATAGGGGATACAGATACTAAATCTAAATTAAATTCTTTTGTTGGCTTTTGTGAAATTTAATATATATTTTTCTAACCTCAACAGAAAAAAAGTTTCCTAATCCTGTTATGAAAATAAAAACTATAATTATAAAACTCATGGATTCATTAATTCAACAGATGTTTCTTGAGTGCCTACTGTATGCTGAATATCATCTATGCACTAAAAAGTGAACAAAAATCTTTGTTCTTGTGGAACTTTGCTTTCAGTGTGAATTTGCTTGAAAATCAACAAACAGACAGGCAAATAAATAACTTGGTAGTCATTCTTGTGAGGTGATCAATGTCTCTCCTAGCTTGATTTTCTTCACTTGAATTTCTCATTGGTTTTAAAGTTATAGGAAAAAAGTTTGGGCTCAAGATTGGTACAACTATTAAATATTAAAGAGTCAATATCTCTTCAGTACCCACTAAAAGCTCTCTTATTAATCCATCTTAACCTAAATAAAAAATTATCTGCAGAAGATTTGTGATTGTATAGGGCTGAGTTTTAATTTGATATCAAGACTAATGCCAAAATTCAATTAAATTACATATCGTCAATGAAACTTTTAAATAAGCATCTTTGGATTACAGTTGCTCCAAAAAATACTCCTAGTCAGGTTTCTTCTTGCCCTGCCACCCCCACACCGATAGTCTATTGCAATAGGTAGGAGCTGGAATTTCCCTTTCAGTTTCTGTGGTCACTGGAATGGCTCTTAACTAAGCCTGAATGGTGTGTCGGTCTCAGTTGTATTCAGAAGTACATATATTCCCCCCGTCGGATTTTTGACAGACCTGGAAAATTAGTCAGTTTTGAGAGATTTACTTTGCTTTCCTGAGTTCTTTAGAAATTAATCAGAAAAATTGTCTATCAAATTTTGAAGTCGAGGCTTTAATTCTCTCTAACCTACATTTCCCTTGGTTCTGTCATTTCTCATGACACACCTGGTTGTGACATCCTGATTTGGAGGCACCCCTGCCTGTGGTGCTAGGTCCTCTTAGACAAGCTACAAGAAACTAGGAAGAGGAAAACAAACGTTTCACAATGAAATGTAGCACCCATCCTCTTTGGGAGGAAAACATTAATTACATTTTTGAAGGAGTTATAATTGGATTTTACTTCTCCCTTTTTTGATGGTTATTCACGCTATGGAGTTAACACACTCCCAACATCTTTTACTCAGTCAGTTTGAAAAAAGGAAGAAAGATTTATTTGTAATTATCAGAACAACACAGTTCCTGAGAAGTAAACACAAAGGAACAGAACCTGGCTTGGCTCCCACCTCGTTAAAGATGCAAATTAGGAACAGGCCATCGAAATGGGAGGTTTCACTAATCCTTTCGCGACAATGTAAATCATTAAATTAGCCCCCAGTTCAATGGCATCTGCAGTGTGTAAATTCTGGTTTAATACAAGGGATCCCAAAAGGAACAGCAACTTCCTCGGGGCCTCTGCTATTGTTCTAGTTGCTATTTATTTTGAGTCATGGGGCACGGGACATGTTCACTTAATGCCTATTCCTGCCTGCTGTCAGTTTATTGTCCACTCAACCTACAGAGCTGTCCATTCCTTGATTCTGG